>QEPC01008233.1:4842292-4856702 GCA_003113815.1 Sphenodon punctatus | reverse complement strand
ATACTAAGCAAATTCAGCAGGCTATCATCAAAACTGTTTATTGGGCCGGAGTTGTTCTTGGTTGATTGACTGTTGGCATCCCAGAGGCTGCTCCAAAAACTAAGGTAGAGAATTGCCATCTCTGTTCTTCTTGGTCAGATCTGAGTTTTAAGCCTTTTACCCCCATTTGGTGCCCACCAGGTTGCTCCCACCCTAGATAGTGGCAATCCAATGCCTTGGGGGAGGAGGTCCAAGGCAGCTACCACGTTTGCCCTCCCCTAAAACCAGCTCTGCTCAGACTCACAGGACAAAACTTCACCTGTGACATCAATTTTCCCACTCTTGACAAATCCTCCTTCCAGTGAGAGAACCCATGTGTAGAAGAGTTACAAATGTGGGGGCAATGAATGTCAAAGCTGAGGTCCAGTAGTTTAATAATACACAGGGGCAACAAATTTTGGTGGTTTTTTCTGCCTTGCAAGAATATACCTGGAGAACGCCTCAGGTGAATCAAGTCCTCCGTCTACTGCAGGGGTGGGCCACTGAAAATTAGTACAAGGTGTGAGGGCCACATAGAAGAAAGGGGGCTTTAAGTGTTTTGTTCAGGAAGAAGAGGATCTAGATCATGGATTGGGACGCTAAGCCCTGGCAATTAAATTCAACAGGGGCTGACTCCCAGGAAATACAGAGTGTGAACCTGAGAATGTGAAAGACCAGGAAAAGGCCAATATTGACCGTTTTGTGGTTGGAAACCAAAGATGTGAGGCAGGTGTGGCTTTAAAAGAGGAGGGGTTGTTTGTTTTTTAAGTGGTGGTCAGGATAAGAGAACCAAGGTGTGGGTTCAAATGATTTGTCCATGTGGATCCATCCCCTATCCTTGGATGCTTGCCTTCATCTCCATTCTCCTCCCCTGAGCTTGTTTTTTGAGTGCTGGAGGCTAATAAGGGACTGGATCTACAGGCGAGATTCGGGAACTGGAAATAGGCAAATTAATAGCCCTAAGTGGGGAGTCAACGGGGTTGAGCCTGGTTTGAATTGAAAGGAGGAATTAAAGTGGGGGAGAGAAAGGGGCGGTAGAACTAGAGGAGAAGAATGAGACTGGAGCCAGAGTGGGGTTACACCATTTGTAGATGGGTTTGCGATCCTGGTTCATATTGGATATGCTTTGTAGGGCTTTGTTACTGTCTGTGGCTATAAGACTCTATTTAAATCTTAAAATGGGGTCTCACGGGGGAAAAAAATCAAGGAATCACTCTGTTCGTGCTTTGGTAGGTGATCCTCTTCTTTATTCATATCACCATGAACCAGTGCCCCAACTTGGGGTTACATGGCACAATATCTGGAAGATAAAGACAAGCTGTTGATTATGTGTGATCGTTAAAGTTCCCCATAACACTCTAAAAGAGAAGAGGCACGTTAGAACCGATATCCTGCAGACAATGGCATTCTCCTGACTTATAATCTCCCCCTGCTGTTTCATTCAGCCCCTTTCCAGTTCCTGGATGTGGCCCATTGATCCAGTCCCTTTTCAAGCACTGAAAGGACGTGCTCAGGAGGGAGGACAAAAAGACGAAGGCATGCATTTGAGAATGAGATGTTTTTTAGAACAAATCTATGATCTGCATCTTCCCCTCTCTTCCTTCATCCTGAGCACACACCCCTTCAGTGTCCTTCTTCTCCTCACAACTCCAATCCAGCCTACACAGCTTATACTCATTTTCAAAAGTGGTCCACAGGAGAAAGACATTTTCCCCACCCTGCTGCTTCCAGGTGCTGAGCTATCTCACGGTGACCTCTGAAGCATTTCTAGCTACTGCTACCTTGGACAGTAACTTATAAATGTGTCCAGACCACAAAGTGTGGCTCCAGAATCAAACTTTCCCAAAGTTTAGTTGTGTTTAAATCCATAATTTTGGTTTGGGCCCATCTCTAATGTTGAATACATTTTTAAAAAATATCTGTTTATCTTCCAGTTTTCTGGGAGAATTTTCTTTGTGGGGTGAGGGTGGGGGGACAGAACTTCTAGGAAAGGAAGTTGCAGCTATTAATACAATATGAACAGTTTTGCTCACAGATTTGATTAAAAACAAAGCAACCCAAAACAACAACAGAACCCAAAGCAACCAGCACAAGAAGCCATATCAGAACAGAGTAAACCACCTGGTGGAAGAAAACCTCTCAATTTTAGAAATATTGTCATGTTACTCCACTTCCCTCCTTACTACACATACCAAAGTCTTCAGAATGTACCTCACGCAATGTATTGGAAAGAAAACAGGATATTGGCTAGATGGTAGTGCTTTGGAGAAGGGGAGAAGAAGCCATGTTTTACGGAACAGTTTTTGGCCCCAATCTTATCCATGCAGGACACCTTGTGCCTGTGTAAAAGAGTGTTGATTTGCACTAAGGGCTTTGCAGGCTTTTGGCCTTAGGTTGCAAAGCACAGATTCCTGCAGAAAGCCTAAACCCAAAATAATTTAATCTTGCACAAAACCACATCCCAGAGACAAACACCAGCCACTGAGTTAGATTTTCAGGGAACCCACAATTTGTGTCACTGTTTCTTGTGTTGCTAAGCTATAGGCATGTCACATACAGAATTAACACTTCCCACAGAATCTGCTTCCCCCTTCCCTTCCTTCCTTCCTGTTCTGCCTTGAACCTTGTTTCATATCCTGGACCTACTCTGACCTTTCTTCAGGGCCAGTGGGGGCCATGGCCTCTGCCCCAAGGTTGAGGGAGGGCAGGGAGACAAGGCCTACTGGTAGCCTTAGGTCCAGTGCTCCTGAGGTCCCAGGACAAGCCATTCATTGCTCTCCTCCCCCCATTTTCAGTAAATCACCAATCCCTGAATCCGTGTGTGTGAGAGACAGCACACGCAAGTATGTACGCTCAAATCTGTGCGTGCACGTGAATGTGTGCGACACTTTGTTTTTGCAAACAGCAGATTGCCAATTGTTAAAGCCACAGGGCTTGGAGGATGGGGCATTTTATTTTCACCCACGCCCTAGTCCCTGCAAATTCTAAGGCCAGCCCCACCTGTGTTCCTGAACTTGTTCTGCCCTGTACCCCTGAATCTACTCTGCCTGCCCATCCGCTCATTGCCAGTCCTTCTACCTGCCTGTCCTGACCCCCTGGTCCAAGTGTTGGTCCCCAGCAGGTCCTTGATGTCTCGGACCTAATTTCTGCATTCCTGGCAGGCAGGGGCAGTAGTGGCTTGCGGGGCCCGCTGTTGTTCCTGCTACCTCCCCTTGCTGCTCCAACTTACTAGGGCTTCCCCACTTGCCCCCCATCTTGGGGAGCAGCAATGGGCCCTTGGGAGCCACCGGTGCTCCTGCCACTGCTGTTTCCTGCTCTCCAGGGGACAGGTGAAAGGAGCATGGCTGCCCCTGTCTAGACATCACTATTGTGCCCCTGCTTTCCTGCCAAGTAGCTGCTAAACCTGAGTTCTCAATACATATGAGGTGAGGTGAGGTAAGCGTTTTCAGCATGTTGTGTAAAACCAGCACCCTGTGCTTGGTCTGTGTTCCTCAAGCACTGGCACTGCCAGTGATCAATTACTCCTGACCTTCGCCCTCTGAGGGAGAACGAACGTAGTCTCTGTGTTCTGTTTAGATTAAGTAGCCAGATGCTGGCTAGAGCAACGTGACTTTTTGCTTGACCCTCTTTCTTCAGGATAACATGGCACAGAGCGTAGAGCACGTATCAGGCGGGCCCAGGCTTCCAAGCCTGTTTACTTCGATTCTACAGCCTGCCAGTCACCATTCAAAAATACCTCCTGTTTGTAGCGAGACAGCCGGGACTGCTCCCGGGTTCATTTCTGCTTGGCAGCTGCTCGTGAAACAGCATGGGCTGCTCAGCTCTTTGCTTTAACCTTTCCCCTAGTTTCTAACTGGAGCTTTACTTTGGTGGTGTTTCCAGGAGTCACATGTCCCATTTGAACTCTGACCCCTTTCTTTGTATTTCTGCATCTCTCTCTCTCTCTCTCTCTCTGCATCTGGAAAGCTTATTTAAAGATCTGACTGAGCTATCCAACAGAAGAGTCAGCTAGTGTGTGTTCCCTATTTCAGGCTGCAGCCGTGCCAAGTTATTTGCTGCAGAGCTTCCTATATAGTCTCCTTAGGAAAACAGGACGGCCATTCTTGAATAGGCTGTGCACTGGTTTCAGGATCTAAGTTAAAGAAACCAAGCAAAAATGAAAAACCAGCTACCCAAGTTAGCTAGCTTAAACTGGACTCAGAGCAATAGTTACAGATTTGCCATCTTATGTGCAATCAGACATTTTTTTAAAAAGGAGATTTTAAAGGTGTGGTTCTTCCGAGAAATAACATGGTCAGTTTTCAGGCTGAAGAATCTCATCCTAGGAACTGGAGCCTGATTTTGATCTCGTTACCAAGGAGATTAATTAGGACTGAAACAAATATACCATTATTGCACATTCATGACCATAATTAGCATATTTGGCCATACAACTGAATATCCGAATTACGTCTTTTGCCATTGTGAGCGAAATTTGTATATTCATTAGTGCCATTATTTTGTCAATCTTTTTACTTTGTTTGGTTATACTCATTCAGTACTTTGTAAACTTCAGTAGTGCTATTTAGCACTACTTAGTACTACCAGAGTTAATGAATTGCTGAATAATGAATAACTGAAATAATGGAAATGAAGTTAACAAATGAAATAAACAAAATAGCCTAGTTTGTTAAGCAAAGCATGAAGCAAGTATCACTTCTTGTTTCTTCTTTTAAATTAGAGAGGGAGAACCTTTTCCCACCCAGAGATCACTTTGAAAATTGTTACAAGCTCTGAGGACTGCATAGAAGTTGGAGGCAGGGATGCTTAAGGGGTGAACAACTCAGAAAGAAGAGGATCCAGATTGTGGAACTGTTCCCTATCCTTTATATCCATGCCTTCATCTGCGCTCCCTTACCATGAGCTCAGTCTCTTTTTAGTGCTTGAAGGTAGGAACAGGATCTAGGGGACAAATCCAGGAATGGGAAAGGAGCCAAATAAAAACTAGCCATAGACCACATTTGGCCTCCAGACCTGAAGTTCCCCATCCCTGGTTTAAACGGAGATGAATATACCAAATTTGGTATTTTATTTATTTATTGCAAAATTCACTATCCCGCCCCCTCCTGCCAAAGACAGCTCGGGGCACCGTACAATATAAAAATATAGAATAAAATATACAACACAACTTTAAAACAATAATTTCCCCGCCCAACCTGATCCCAGCCCTCCCCCATCCCATCTCTCTCACCAAATGTCTGGTGGAACAACCAGGTTTTACACTGATGCCTGAAAGAGGGAAGGTCCTGGGCCAAACAAGCCTCCACCGGGAGGGAGTTCCACAACCGAGGCGCAGCAACCAAGAACGCCCTCGCCAATATGACCCCCCGCTAAACACAGGGGACCTCCAAAAGGGCACCCCCAACTGGCTGCAATGGACGTTCCAGAACCCGGGGAGCAAGGCGGTCCTGCAGGTAGGTGGGGCCCAGGCCATGTAGGGCTTCATAGGTCAATACCAACACCTTGAATCGGGCCTGGTAGGCAACAGGCAACCAGTGCAGGGAAAGGACCACTGGTGTTATGTGCTCTCAGCGGCCTGTACCCATAAGGAGACAGGCCGCCGCATTCTGCACCAGCTGCAGTGACTGGACCATCACTTTGGGTAGCCCCACGTAGAGTGCATTACAGTAATCAAGCCTCGAGGTGATGAAGGCATTGATAATGGTAGCAAGGTCCTAATCTGAGATATAAGGCCGCAACCATCATACCAGTTGTAATTTGGCAAATGCACTCCTTGCCACAGCTGCCACCTGGACATCCATGCGGAGCTGTGAGTAGATGAGAAACCCCAGACTGCAAACCTGAGGAACCAAGACAGGGCGTACCGGGCCTCCACTCTCTTGGCCCTTCCCACCAGCATCACCTCTGTCTTGTTGGGATTCAGCATCAGGCAACTCACCCTCATCCAGTTCCCCACAGCTGCCAGACATTGAGTAAGCAACGAGACTGCAGGGTCTGAGTCTGCTGAAAGCGAGAGGTAGAGCTGTGTGTCTTCAGCATGTTGATGACAACACACTCCAGATCCTCTCATGACCTCATCCAAGGGCTACATATACACGCTGAACAGGAGAGGGGACAGAATGGAACCCTCTGGGACCCCACACGTGAGATCCTGGGGAGATGATGTACAGTCACCCAAGATCACACAGTGAGTTCTACCATTCAGGAACGAGCAGAACCATTCTAGAACGATCCCGCCTACTCCAGTACGATCCTGCAGATGAGTCACCAACATCAAATGGCCAACGGTATCCAAAGCAGCCGACAGATCTAAGAGGACCAAAAGGGTCAACTGTCCCCAGTCTAAAGCACGGCACAGGTCATTGTCCAAGGCCATAAGCACAGTCTTGGTGCCATATCCCGGACGAAAGCCAGACTGCGAGGGTTCCAGAAAACCAACCCAGTCAAGATGGTCCTGGAGTTGCTGGGTCACCACCCACTCAATAACCTTCCCTAAAAAGGGAAGGTTAGAGACAGGTTGTTAACTGGCAAGGGCATCAGCGTCAAGGGATGGTTTTTTGAGCAAGGATCACACCACAGGCTCCTTAAGAGACGCTAGGACTCTGCCCTCCTCAAGGGAAGCACTGACCACTCGTGCCAGCACCGGCCCCAACGTCTCCCTGGTGGTCTCAACCAGCCAGGACAGGCAGGGATCTAATTCACGTGTTGTGGCCTTAACAGCTCCCAGACGTCCTCCGCAGCAGCAGGGGTCACCAACTGAAATTGATCCCATAAAACAGGACAAGTGGGGGCATTCATAACCTCTGGTTCCCCAACTGTATCAACTGTGGCGGCAAAGTCATGGTGAATGAGAGCGATTTTGTCTACAAAAAAAATCAATAAACCTATCACAGCGGGCCCGGGAAACCTCCACTTCCAGGTGGAGGAAGGCTGGACTGACCAACCCCTTCACCACCCGGAAGAGCTCCACCAGGCGAGATTTCGCAGATGCTTTGATGGTAGCAAAGAACGTCTTCTTTGCCGCCCACAAAGCCATCGCATAGACTTTAAAACTAGCTCTATGCTGCAATCTGTCGCCTTCAGTATGAGTACGACGCCACCGTCACTCTAACCGCCTCCTCTCTTGTTTTAACTGCTGCAGTCCCTCCATAAACCATGGGGACCTGCAGCTCCGATGTTTTGGAAGCGGATGCTTGGGAGCCGCTCAGTCAATGACCTCTGATAGCCAGATGTTCCAAAAAATATTTGTTGAGAGAATATTCAGTACATCCCTAATATAAATTTGGCATTTTCCTACTTAGGTCAGTAGAGTTACACTGGTGTAAAATAGAGCTTTGCTCTGAAACAAGACCAAGAGGTGGTTCATTAGAAACCCAGAAGCACTTAAATAAGAAAAGCCTCATTAGCAATGTAACAAGGTTGCCAGCAAGCAATCCCATGAACTAGATGGGTACACTCACTTCTTTAACCAGCGGCTCATGCAACAGGTTCAAAAGTAAGCAGTCTGAATACATAATAGTCAATGGCAGACAGTGGAATCAGTTCTTCAGAGAGTTCATAAAGATTGCTGAACTATGGGTTGGCGTCCCAAGTGGAGCCATTCCATCTGCAGATGGGGGTCACGATTTTATCCCATTTATATTTTATATAATTTTGCATGTCTTTGTTGCTGTCTGGGGTCATGGAACTATAAGTTTCAAAATGGGATCAGACAGACAAAAAGGTAGGAACCATGGCATTAGGATATTTAGAACAAATCACAGAATTATACTGCAAGGAATATCTTTGCACTGGCAGGGGAAGTTCAAGAGATTGTCGATACATATTTGTGCGTCGTTTGGAAGTTACGTGACTTTCCAGTGTGGTACCTGCACCACCTTTCAGTGCATGAGTCTTTAATCGTGGCCTACAATGGCCACTGCTCAAGGATCACTGGAGGCTGAAATTGAGGGGACTCCTACTGCCATTTTCTCCAGCTCCCAGACAAATTCAAGCAGCATTTGAGCAGAATAATGCTCTTTCCTGCAGTGGTGGTGGTGCTGGTGGCAGCAGCACAAGCTGCTACGTTTCCAGGTGTGGAACTGAGTGGGGCCTAGAGACCAAAGGATCTCAAGGAGCATGTGTGAGTGCTGTGCATGTGGGGAGGAAGGGAGCATGTGATTTAACTTGGGCATGAGGCGACATTTGATGGGGATGGTCAGAAGTAGCCACATGGAACATTCATGTGTGGTAGCCTTTCTCCAGGAGTAAATTACCACTTGCCACTCCAGATCCTAATTTACCCAAGTGCAAGTTTACCTTGGGTGGGAGAGAGGGTTAATTACCCTTAGGTATGCTGTATCTCATGTGAACGTGCCCAGGTTAGCTGGACTGGATGTCAGTAACTGCCTCGAGGCCTGTAAATGATAATCACTTTCCATCTCTACTCCTTAGTCAGGTCATTAGGTTTTCCTTTTACTTCAGGGCTACTTCTGCTTTGAGCTCTCAAACAGCTGCTCATCTTGTCACTCTGAAGTCCTTGACAGACATTTCTTGCATTTTTCATATACATTTTTTTAAGGCCACAAGGTACCATTACAATCCTCTATTCTGATCATCTGCATAATACAATCCCTAGCCTAGATTTCACACAATAATTTTTGCATTTGTTCTCACTGACATCAATAGCCGGACAGCAAGCTGCTGCACTGGCTTCATGACTATGCTGCTGGTACGTCGAAGTACGAAAGCACTCTAGTCCGTGGAGCACTTCTAAGGGTTCCAAGTAGCTGTTTCTGTCAGACTGGAGTACCACTTGTCATTACTCAAGGAGTAGCACTCTCTGCTAGCCCAGTCCAGATCTCTTAGGTCAAAAGTCCTATGTTTGGTTACTTAAACATCCTTTTAAGTAGCCCATAGGTGATCAGTTACAAAATAGGTACTATTCAATATAAAAGTATCAAAAGCTGGAGCATGCGAACTTAGAAACTCTTCTAACCAAACAAACCACCTGGTTGCTACTCTCTTTACAGCAAGATGCTGGTTTGGCCAGTTGACCTGAAACCACGATTGTTTACCATGTCGGCACTGGGGGCAAGAGATGCAGCCCATTAACCAAAAAGATTTGAAGAGTGGGAGATGAAGAAAACAAAGGGAGATGTAGTGCTGACTTTATGCTGCATTTTACATGCAAGCAGAGGAAACGAGCAGTACATATACTAAATGAGGGAAGTGTCATCTATCACATTGAGTATATTTGAAATTTTGTCCTCTTTATAGCACTCATGTTATATATATGTTATTTAACATACTATAAACATGTTATATTTCATGTTATGAGCAATATAGGTGGCAGCAGAGTTGGACTAAAGGACGTGGAGCCACCATCCTGGCCACATACTCCAATACACGTACACATACCTTTCCCTTTTGTCTTCCAATCCATCCCGCATGGGTCCAAATTGCATACAGCTCAGGCCCTGTGGGATCAGCCAAGGCATAGTTAGCGGTAGGGGGCCACTCCAGCTGTCCAAGCTCTAACAGGCTCTTTGCGATCTCTGGTAGCCAGGACCGGCCCCAGGGTTTGTGAGGCCATGTGCGAAGTCTTGGTGCGGGGTCTAATTTCCATAATTAGACCCCACTTAATTATGCAAATGTGTGAATTTACATGATTTGCATAAATGGATACCTGCGTACATGCCTTATCAGTCCCACCACTTACCGCTTAGCTTCCCACACCAAGTGCCTCCTTGCCATTTCTGTCCCACAGATCCATCCACCCTCCAGCATCCCCCCCAGAGTGCCCCTTTGCATAGCCACCCCAACATGCCCCACAAAGTGCCCCCTTGACTTTTCCTCCCACAGTGTCCCCCTGCCAGTACAGGGAGGGAACAGCAGGAGGTGGAGGGCATTACTGATTTTATGCAATAATTTGGAAATTGGCAGTAATATTAAAAACAAATTAAAATAGACGTTAATGAAACCAAGGTGTTCCTATATAATAATAACAGAAAGAACAAATGTCCATTTCAACAAACTTTTGTTTTTCTATGTGTCTTCTGGGGTTTTTTGCTTGGTTTTTTTTTTTTTTTTTTTTAATGGGGAATAACACCCAAATCAACCTGAGAAACATTCAACATTGCACATAGGAACATGGGGGATAACTTACCTAAGTCACCCTGTAAAACCTTTGAACATTGCACATGGGCTTCAGAGGAAGCTGCAAACTATGCATGTGCGGGCAGTAGACGCAGCTGCCGAGCGTTCCCAGCAACTCGGGCCAAAATGCTAGAGATAAAATTAAAAAACGGACAAAAAAATAAAATCTATGGGCAGGAACCTGCGGAGAAACCTACCGTGCCCTCAAACAGCTAAAAATCGGGACCCCCCAGGCGAGGTAAAAAGATAGTAGCTGAAGAAACTGTAAGGGACGGGGGAGGGGAATGAGGCAACACAAGCCCCAAGATGGCGGCCACAGCAGCAGGGCGGCAAAAAAGCGGGGAGCAAGCTAGTGTGGCAGAGCAGCTCGCCTGCCTCACACAAACTATACAGAAACAATATGAAGACTCCAAGAGACAATGGGAGGTACTAAATGATGGTATCTTGAAAGTGAATAGTGTGGTAGACACACTAAACAAAAAATTTGATGGGAGTCTCAGAACGGGTGGCAGCCCTGGAAAGTAAAAGTTTGGAAAGAGAAGGAAGGGAGTAGAGATGGGAGGACAGGTTGATGGAAGTGGAAAAAGCTATGGGGGCGGGGGGGGGGGCGGGGCTGCACAAGATAGAGGACCTGGAAAACAGAGGAAGGCGGAACAGCCTCCGCTTGCAGGGGATCCCTGAAGCCTCAGAGGCATCAAATGGCAGAGATTGGATATATAAAATCCTGGCAGTCATGTTCCCTCATGAGGAGTGGGCCACTAATATAGAAATAGAGAGGGCGCATAGGACCTTGAGACCGTGTCCCAAAGAGAGCAAGCCCCCTCGAGTTCTGATTTTCAGATGTCTGCGCCAGAAAGCGCAGAGAATTAAAGTTTTAAGGACACAGGGTTACCATCCAACCTGATCTTGCACCTGCTACAGTGGCCAGGAGAAGAAAATGGTACTCATATCTGGATAAACTTGCAGTGTATGGGATAAAGGCACAGATCAGATACCCAGCATTCCTGTCCTTTATACACAAAGGTCGCAGAAGAAACTTCTCGGATATACAGGCAGTGGAAAAATATTTGACATCAAAGATGCCAGAAATAAGAGGGCAAGATCGAGGAAATTTGGAAGCCTGAGAATCCACGGCTACTTAAACAAACAAGGAGGTTCAAGAAACACGAAGACACAACAACAGATTAACATTAACTTTACTCTAACATGCAAGAACATTAACTGAGACCTTGGGGTCTAAAAGGATTTTAACAATACAAGGGAGTTGCTGGGGGGAGAGGCGGAGAAAAACAGCGACTCCATGGCAAACCCCCTCAGGGCTAATATTAACCCAAAAATGGGTTGGTTAAGGAAAAGGGTTCAGGGACCGGGGGGTGGAATGGGAAGGGGGAAAGGGTAATGGTACAAACCTTGGATAAAAATCCCACAGTGGGGAAAGGGAGGGGGGGGCGAATGAATTGGAGGGGAAAGCGGGAGAGATATGGGACTTTGGGGACACCACAGACTTAAAATAAGAAAAAGAGGGAAAGTTGGCAGGAGGGGCAACGGGCAGATACAGGTTGGGGACCATGGATGAGATAAAGATTTGTACACTAAATGTGAAGGGTCTGAACTGTCCAACAAAGCGGAAAAAAATGTGGCAATACTTAAAGAGACAGAAAATACAAGTAGCCGCTTTACAGGAGACACATCTCCTGAAAAAGGATAATGTAAGGGTCAGAGATAAACACTACGAGACAACATTTTATGCAAATGCAAAAACAAAAAAGGCAGGAGTAATGCTGACATTTGCTAAGGAACTAAACTTTACACGTAATAATATCATAAAGGATGCAGAGGGTTGCTAGTGCAGGGGACGATGTGGGGGCAGGAGTACACATTCTGTGTCTACTATGCCCCTAATGTAGGACAGACTCAGTTTATGCAAAAGGTACTGGAAATTGTGAAACAAAACAGTAAGGGCCTCCTTGTTCTGCTAGGGAATCTGAATAGCCCCTTAACGCAACTGCATAAATCTGGCAAGGGGAAACTAAAAAAAGGGCAGAAACAGATAGGGAGAGACATTGCAAAGGCGCAATTAGTGGATGTGTGGAGAATGAGACATAGGAAGGATAGAGAATTTACATTCTACTCAAATAGGCACATATCCTATATGAGGATTGATTATATCTTTATGCACAGTACTGAATGGAATAGAGGCTACAGGTGCGAGAGAGAGCCTGCGGTATTTACAGATCACAGCACAGTCACACTGACATTAAGTACAGGGCAAGGCAAGCAACACAAAACATGCAGCTGGAGGTTAAATAAAATAACTTTATTAAATATTATGAATCAGGAAAAGATAAAACAAGAAATTACAGAATTTCTCCAGATAAATGACAAGGCATTCCTAAGAGGTCAATACATAGGGCTGGAGGCCTATAACAAAAAGAAAAAGAAAACAGAGTTAAATGAGTTGTATCTCCGGCTTAAGCAGGTGGACACACAAATGAAAACAAAACCCACCAGAAAGGGGGCAAAAGAGAGGGTGCAAATCAGGGGACTAATTGATGCCATAGAAATGGAGACAGGAGTCAAAAAATTAAGGTACTTAAATCAATATTACTACTCTAAAAGTAATAAGGCAGATAGAATTCTGGCTTGGATGGTAAAAAAAAAAAAAAAGGCAAAACCCACAAATAGCACAGCTTTTACACTCTGACAAGGGAACTTACCTCACAGATGCAGACATGCGGGAACACATTGTGAATTTTTATAAGAAATTATATACATCTGAAAATCCCAATCAGGGGGACTTTAAAACATACCTGGCTAAATTGAAAACGCCTAAAATTTCTGAGAAACACAAAAAAATGCTGAATTAACCCATATCGTTGGAGGAAATAAAACATACAATTAAAGACTTACCTAAAAATAAGTCACTGGGCCCAGATGGGTTTATCCCAGAGTTCTACCAAACACAGGTGGAACAGATAGCTCCACTACTGTGTGAGGTCTTCAAAGGGATTAAAGAGAGGGGGGAGCTGCCAGAAATTTTCTACATGGCTACTATTACATTATGTCCCAAACCGGATAAGAAAGGGAGGGAGTGTGGGGACTTTAGGCCAATATCTCTGCTTAATGTAGATGCCAAAATATTTACCAAAATCCTGGCCTCTAGGTTACAAGTTATAATTGGAGAAATATTCAATTCGGATCAGACAGGATTTATTGTGGGAAGAATGGGGGTAGATAATATATGTAGTAAAGCAATTAATTTGATATACAAAATAAACAGGGAAAAACTGCCGGCAGCAATACTGTCCTTAGATGCTAACAAGATCTTTGACAGATTGGAAAAAACTTTTTTACTGGCTACGCTAGAGGATATGGGATTTGAAGGGATCTTTATGAGATGGGTGGAATGTATCTATAAGAAGCCATCCGCTCAAGTACTAATAAATGGAGAGTTAACTCCTGCGTTTGCACTAACAAGGGGAACCAGACAGGGCTGCCCACTTTCGCCCCTTTTTGACATTGCGATAGAGCCCCTTATATTAGTCATAAATCAAAATATAAGGATAAGGGGTGAAAAGTGGGTCAGATGAACACAAGACAATGGTATATGCAGACTACATGTTATTAAAATTATCAAATATACAAACTTCGATACCGGAACTCAAAGACATTAGGGGAGTTTGATGCCCTGTCAGGATATGAGATTAATTTAGATAAAACACAAATGCTTCTTTTGCAAGGTGCTACGGTCCCGGAGGAGGGTGGGGGGACCCCCTACGTGCTCCCAACACAAGGAAAACAGGACTACATAAAATACCTGGGGATAAAGTTATCTAAAAATACGGAAGACCTATATAAGACAAATTACTTACCATTGATAAGGGAATTCCAGGATAAACAGCATTCTTGGCACAGGATGGGATGTTCGTGGCTAGGAAAAATAAACCTGATCAAAATGCTATTACCACCAAAAATTCTTTACACTATCCAGGTGATTCTGATCCAAATACCCACAGAATTCTTTGAAAAAATGGATACAATAATGAAATTTATAGTCTGGGGCAAAAAGATGCCAAGAGTAAGAAGGTCTATATTAAAGACGGGGATTGAGATGGGGGTGTGTGTGTAATTTCCCTTCACTCCCTTGGCTTTTGTGGCTCTGTCCATAACTGGTTCTCCTCCTACCTCTCTGACCGCTCCTTTAATGTGTCTCTCTCCAACTCCGCCTCCTCCTCCTTCCCCCTCTCAGTTGGTG
>QEPC01008233.1:4809142-4828201 GCA_003113815.1 Sphenodon punctatus | reverse complement strand
TGTTTTGGGTTTACAAATTATTTATTTTAAGCTTGATGTGCATGCAGAATGTGTTTTCTTCCATCCGATGTTAACCCTGGGAACTCCTTGCTGCTGGGTTATGCCAGTGTTATGCCAGTGTTTGGGGTGTTTCCCTGTGTTTTGGGTTTACAAATTATTTATTTTAAGCTTGATGTGCATGTAGACTGCGTTTTCTTACATCCGATGTTAACCCTGGGAACTCCTTGCTCCTGGGTTATGCCATGCCACTGGCCTACTGTCCCCCTGGCTCTGCCTACCGTCCCCCTGGCTCCGCCCTTAGGCCCGCCGGCCCGGCCTTACTGCCCCAGTGCCCCTCCAACATCAAAACCCACCAGCCGCCCCTGAAATAGAATGTTAGGAATTATTCGCAAGGGAATAGAGAGTAAAACTGAGGATGTCATAATGTCTCTATACAAATCAATGGTGTGACCGTACCTTGAATATTGTGTACAGTTCTGGTCGCCCTATCTCAAAAAAGACATAGCGGAACTAGAAAAGGTACAGAGAAGGGCAACAAAAATTATCCAGGGTATGGAACAGCACCCATATGAGGAGAGGCTTGATAGGTTGGGGCTCTTCAGCTTGGAAAAGAGACGGCTAAGAGGAGATATGATAGAGGTCTATAAAATCATGAGTGGTGTGAAACTTGTAAACTGGGAACGGTTATTTACTTTCTCAACTAGTACTAAAACTAGGGGACACTCCATGAAACTCACAGGTGGCATTGTAAAAACAAACAAAAGAAAGTATTTTTTCACTCATCGTACAATTAGGTTGTGGAATCTACTGCCAGAGGCTGTGGTAAGGGCCAGTACTATAGCTGAGTTTAAAAGAGGTTTGGACAAGTTTCTGGAAGATAAGTCCATTAGCAGTTATTAGCCAGAGAGGATTGAGGAACAAAACCCTTTACTGTTGGGAGCCTGGGGATGACCCACAGGGAATGGATAGCATGGTGACCTGCTGGGTGCTTCTCCCAGGCCCACGTGATTGCCCACTGTCCGAGACAGGATGCTGGGCTCAATGGACCGTTGGTCTGACCCAGTATGACACTTCGAATGTACTTATGTTCAGTAACAGTTTCGACAGGAATTCCTGTTTTTGAAAAATCTCATTTCAGCCCTATTTGAGACCAACATGGCAACCCCACACACCCTCTAGATTACAATCTAGATTTCTCTGCATACGAAGCATCTAAACATCCAGCTAACAACATGGAGTATCTTTGTCAGCCCTTTTCAGCTTGAAATCGCATGCTCTCTCCCCGCTCCTTCATTTGGCATGAGATCAAATAGTTCTGAGCACCAGAGATCAGTTTGAATCGAGGGGTTGGTGAAGCATGGAGAATTTTGTAGAGAGATGAGTCTGGATTTTAACAGAGCCCACATCTGGATTTCAAAATCCAGGCCTGTTCGTCTCATGTTTTCAGATCAATGCAAATCCAGGATCTACAGGAGCAACTTCACAGCCTGGGCTCTGCTTATCCGCGGGACCGCCTCACTCCCGTGATGGAGTGGATGTGGCAGAGCAGACTGAAGCTCAACCCCGATAAGACAAAGGTGATGATGGTGGGGAGGGCGAGGGAGGTGTCGGCCCCCCTGATAGCGGGGGTCCACCCTCCTATAGCTCAGCAGGTTTGGAGTCTGGGGGTGGTGTTGGACTCAGATCTCCGCCTGGATCGACAGGTGGAAGCGGTGGCGAAGGCCGCCTTCCCTCAGTTGTATCTAGTGTGGCGGCTGTGTCCGTACATCTCTGGGTTGGACCTGGCCTCCCTCATCCATGCCTTCATCACCTCGAGGCTGGACTACTGTAACGCGTTCTACGCGGGGCTGCCCTTGTTCCTGGTCCAGAGGCTGCAGCTAGTGCAGAATGCGGCGGCCCGCCTCCTGACGGGGATGGGTCATTGGGAGCATATAACACCTGTGCTCCAGACCGTGCATTGGCTGCCAATAGCGTGCCGAGCCAGGTTCAAGGTATTGGTATTGATCTATAAAGCCCTTCACAGTCTGGGCCCCTTGTACCTCAGGGACCGCCTCGCCCTCCGCCTCCCAGAGTGGCTCCTTCAGTCTTCCGGGGGTGCCTTCTTGGAGGTCCCCCATGTTAAGCGGGGGCGCCACAATGGAGAGGGAATTCTCAGTAGCCGGGCCGCATCTTTGGAACTCTCTCCCGGAGGATGCTCGCCTGGCCCCAAGCCTTTTAACATTCCGGCAGGCTTGTAAAACCTGGCTGTTCACCCAGGCCTTTGGGGACAAGGGGGGAGGGTGTGTTAGGGTTTTATCTCTCCCCTTACCTTTTTATTTTTATTTGTTTATCCCGACCCTGTTTTGGTTTTAAATTGCTGGATTTTTTAAAATGTTTTTTATTTTTTGAATGTTGTTTTTATTGAATTGTGCGCCTCCCCGGGATGCCATTGGCATTGGGGGCAGCTAATAAATGTATTAAATAAATAAACTGGGTCTGAAAAACCTGGTCCTATCTCCTCAAAGAGTGTGTTAGGTCTTTGAAACGCTGGCTCTTCTGCCAGCTCCCTGCAGGTTTAGTTCCCTATAAAGCTCTTTGCCTGGTGCTGGGGCCTTTTCCCAGCCCTCCTCCTGCCTGTCTCATTTGCACGTGTAAACACCGGCTGTGCACCTCTCCCTCTGGCTAAGGGCACTGATCACCTGATTCAAGATTGCCGTGCATGCATGCTACTCCGTGAGCCAATCTTCACTTGACTAGACAAGCTTGTCTACATCAGGGATGCCCTAACGCTGCACTACTCTGATGAATCAGCACAGCTTCACCTGCTTTGCCACTCCCAAGCCCACCCGTTGGCAACTGGACATGAGGTTGTGCGTGATCTAGCATACACTTCTGAAGATGGTTTATCTATCCCTGCATCTTGTTTGTGTTCTCACTTGCATTGCTTCTGCAAGATCAAATATGTATGCAGTGCTTCCAAACTGCTTCACCCCTGAATAGGCCCAAGTCAAATGTTGTCATGTGCCCAATTTAAATCAAATTCCCGCACAACTCCCACTCCACCCTCACCACCTTTTACCTGGGTTCCTCTTCTGCTTACCTTAGGTCTCACCCCATGGTCCCGCTCCTACAGTCCCTATTCCCCCCCTGGCCTAGCTCAAGGAATTACACACAGACACAGCAGCATTGCTGTTGCCATTTTTCTGGCTGCTCATCCATGGTGGAATGGTCTTTCTGCTGCCCTCTACTGGGCTTTGCATACACTACACTTGTCTGCCTACACACAAGTTTCTGTGCATCCCTCTTTAAAAAGTCCAGTCTTGAATGTGAAGCATTTTGTAAAACAGTGGTTCCCAAACCTCCTGCCTGTGTGATCCTATTTTGAGATTTAACTATAATCCCATGACCCCGACAGCAACACAGGCATGCAGAGTGTCAGTTAAGATTGCAACCGCATATGATTCCATTTGGGATCCTAAGTCCTAGTTTGGTCACCTCCGCCATAACTAGGACCAGACTTGGGGGCAGGACATAGGGACCTGGCTAGGGTGGCAGATTTTGTGGGGGCAGATTTTGGGAGGTTGGGGGCTTCTTGTCTCAGCCTGCACCTGCCCAGTCACAGTGCCCCCTCCCCCTGCAACCACACTGCCTCATCCACGCCGGCCACAGCCTGGAGGTGGGACCCCCATCCATCCGCACCTGGAGAAGCCCCATTTAGCCCCCAACACACAATCGCGCTCTGCACTGGTGCCAAGCACGGAAGAAGAGGCTCTGCTTCTGTGCTGGGCACTGCCATTGTCTCCCTCCCTGACTCAGACAGCAGCACACACAGCCTGAACTGCCTAAGGCCACTAAAATCCTAAGTTCGGCCCTCGGACATAAGAGGACCCTAAGTTTTTCACAATTAAAAGGAATTGAAAAAAGAAGGTAAAATGTGCTCCTGACTCAGAATCGCCCTGCGTGTGTGGATTACCACATTGGCAGGCACTTTGTAAAGCACAGTCTGGACACAATAGGTGTTTTCAGACATTATGCTAACCCCACTTTAACCACATTTGAACATTTCATATGCATGTTGCAGGGCTGCATAGGGCACCAATACAGTCCTGCAACATGCATAAGAAACGTTCAAGTGTGGTTAAACTGGGGTTAGCGTCATGTCTGAAAACAGCTAATGTCTCTGCTCTGAAGACATTATAGCCTAGTCTCAGATGTAGCATTGTACGTGGCAAACCGAGAAAGGGAGGGGAGAGCAAAGGTTACACCTGAAATCATGGGATCACTTGTTTATCTGCCTACGTGTCGTGTTGGTAAAAGCAAAGCTGGGAGAGTGAGTGACCCCTCTAGCGATTGCTGCTGGAGTTGATCCAGAGCAGCAAGTTGAATGGGAAGGTCTTTGAGAGAGAGGCCAAAGTCCCAAGGATGAGGGTGGGAGGAATAGGTGGAGACAGACGTGAACCCGTTCCAGCACAAAAGTCAGAGGAGGGGAAGGAGCAGGGTAGGACGGGAGAAGGGGCGAGAAGGCCAGCATGCAGCTTGGAGGGCAGTGCTGTCTAATAGAAAAATCAAACAAATCTCATTACGCACCAGACCAAAGATGCTGAGTCACACAGCCAAACCAGCCGAAAGGATAAATAAAAGGAATAAGAATAAATAAAAGGAAACTTAAACAGGCTGTGTGACTGTGAAAATACCCAGTCAGCAGCTGCATACAGACTGATGAGCAAAACCAGCAATGAAACAGGCATGCACGGCTCTGAGCCAAGAGGCTCAGAGGGAGTAGGTTGCAGGTGCCCATTTTAAGGGATATCCCTTATTTTAAGAGCCCACTACTTATTTCAGAGCCCTACAGCTCCGTGTAATATAATGGAGGTCATTCTGCATTTGTAAACAAGGCCATTGGCAAGCAGCCCTGCTCTCTCTGGGTTCAGCCAGGGACACGTGTGGTAACCTGAGAAAACTGGGCTTCTGGGGTTGCGGGAGCAGCCACATCAGAAGACGAATGGGCTATAGGGACTTTCCCGCCACCCCCTTTTTCAACATGGCCCTAGCCTCTGCAGAGTGCCGTGATGTCACAATGCTCCATAAAGCGTGGGGGGCTACATCAGAAAGAAATGTTAAGCTTTTCCAAGGTGACCCTGCCTCCTCTACAGCATCATGTCAGGTCACCCCATAAGGGGCGGAGTCAAAGGGTGTGACACTTCCTTTGCCCTGCCCCCTCTGACATGGACCCACAGAGGAATGTGGCAACCCCATGTCATTGGGATAATCACAATTTCCTGGGTTTTTCCTGAAGGCATTTTGAGAACTAGCATCTGCCCTAAAGGTATTGTTTCAGAAGACACCATGATGTCTGCCTGGAAAATTTCTGAGAGCTGGTTTTCATTTTAAGCCCAAGGGGACTATATAAGGATCCCACTTCAGCAAGGGGTTCCGCTATGTGAAGCCTCGAAGAAGTACTCTCTTGTTCAGGCAGCGATGGCTACAGCTTGTGGGCTGGATTGGCAGAGGCTTGTTAGTGGGTGTTTTTACACACACATTTCTCCTGCATGTTTGCTGTTACATCCTGAACTTTCTGTGTGTCTAAATCACTCACCCAGCTCTTAAACATCCGGCTCTTTGAACTTCTCCTAGAACTTGTGTGTGTAAAAAGTTCTCCTGGTAAACTACTTTGCTCCAGGCAGCTGTGGTCACTTGGTTTCCATGGCAGCCCCTCACGTCTACAGCTGCAGCTACTTTAGGCTGCCTCAGGGCAGTGTTTGTCTGAAGAATGCATCCAGGAACTGCCTCAGGGCAGTGTGTGTGTGTGTGAAGAATGCATTCGGAACTTATGTGGACTTGTAAACCCAGAAGACTGAAAGACCAGCACTTTAAGGTGTGTGTAAAAATGCCCACAGATGAACAGAAAGGGGCAAGCCTGAGAGTTCAGGACAAGCAGCTACAGGCAGGGCAGAGCTACTGGAATAGCTGAGCAGTCTCATGTTCCTACTGAACCAAGACTAGTTAAAGCTGGGAGTCGTGCAACCAGGGAAGATTGGCCTAAAGAGATGTCTGGAGGGCACCTGGATTTGTTTTAATTTGGTTGAGATTTTGTTACTAAGAGCACAAACCCTCCACCAATTGAAGTCAATGGCAAAACTCCCATTGACTTTAAGGGTGGAGGAACGTCCTGTAAAGATGCAAAGCTTTGCCATTAAAGCCAATGAGAGCGGAGTCATTGGGTGTCTTTAGACAGACCACCCCCGGATCTACTCTGGGGGTGACCAGCCCCACACTCCCGCACGCAGCCCTGACAGTGCTGGGTTTAAATGGGCCTGGCAGCTGCTGCAGCCCACAGTCCACCTATGCGGCACCTCCCCCCCCCCCCNTCCCGCACGCAGCCCTGACAGTGCTGGGTTTAAATGGGCCTGGCAGCTGCTGCAGCCCACAGTCCACCTATGCGGCACCCCCCCCCCCCCCCGCATCATAGAGTTGCGGATGGATCAGCCACCACTCTAGGCTGCCACCTACATCTTTAAGCTGGGCAACCCCCGGCTTGAAGTGGAACTGCAGCGGCCCATCCTCTGAGTAGATGAACTGCTGCTCTGCCCCCTGGCTAGTGCTCCAGGTTTGGGCAGCCTTCTGCTTGCAGTGCTCTGGGATGTTCCAGAGCACTGCAAGTGCAGCTGGCCTGGAGCAGGCACCGCTACTCTGCCTCACACCCAGGAGGGCCACCTTTAAACGGACGGACCACCCAGGGGTAAGGCGGGGCAGAGGTGTGAGTGCAGTCCGGGTAAAAGCACCCAATGTCTTCGATGGAGAATTGCAGCCTCCTAGCAAAGTTTAAGTACTCACCAGTCTTACTATATGTATGGAGGGCATGAGGCCTCCCCAGCTGAGCCATTTTAGGTTTAAACAATGACCTCCCGCACAGGAAGCCCCTCCTTTATTCTTCCCTGCTTACCCCACTTCCTAGACTCTTTGGGGCCGTATAGAAGACTAGAGACACTTTGATCACTCTACATCTCCCTGTCTTTGAATTGAACAGAACATAAATGCATGTATCTCTATAAACTTTCAACAAAATATAAACATATATAACTGTTAACTGTCAGCTTAACACATCTCTGTTGTTTCTTCATAACTGTACTTTAAAGCCTAAAGGTTCAGTCTTTGAGCACATTCCCACATACAGCAAACCAGCGCTTTTTTCTTTTCCCCACGTATTTCCTGGAAGTGTGAAAGACTCTATGCGCTTCTTTAACCGTCCTTGCGGTTATTTTTTAAGCGCATTGACAAGCAGCCAAAACCTACCTTTACAAGAGTGGGTTTGAAATGACCCGCATAAATCCTCCTGTCAGAATGTCGGTGTCTGCATGTCAGTTATACAGCGCCTTGTTTCTCCGGCTCTTGGGTCCCAGAGAAGGGAGAGGAGCTGAGCCAAGAGCCGGGCAAGTGAGGTGCTGTGTAACTGTTACACGGCGCCTCGCTTCCCGGCTGTCGGCTCTGCTCCTCTCCGGGAGCTGAGAGCCCGGGAAGCGAGGCGCTATGACAGTCGCTCCTCCTCCTCTCCACCCATGAGGCAAGATTGAGGAGTATTCACCTAAGGGGCTTGTGGGAACTGAAAGGCACATTCTTTAAAATCGCTTGAATGCGCAAATCAAATGTTGGTGTGAATAAATGCAAGCGCATTTTTAAATTGCCTGCATTTAGAAATACCAGCATTTTCTGTACGTGGGAATGCGCTCTTTGAGGTGGTCAGACTAGTCTCCCTGACCTCATCCTTATATATCACTGTTGAGGCTGTCTCTTATACACATCTAGATGTGTATAAGAGACAGGCATTTGATCACTCTACATCTCCCTGTCTTTGCATTGAACAGAACATAAATGCATGTATCTCTATAAACTTTCAACAAAATATAAACATATATAACTGTTAACTGTCAGCTTAACACATCTCTGTTGTTTCTTCATAACTGTACTTTAAAGCCTAAAGGTTCAGTCTTTGAGCACATTCCCACATACAGCAAACCAGCGCTTTTTTCTTTTCCCCACGTATTTCCTGGAAGTGTGAAAGACTCTATGCGCTTCTTTAACCGTCCTTGCGGTTGTTTTTTAAGCGCATTGACAAGCAGCCAAAACCTACCTTTACAAGAGTGGGTTTGAAATGACCCGCATAAATCCTCCTGTCAGAATGTCGGTGTCTGCATGTCAGTTATACAGCGCCTTGTTTCTCCGGCTCTTGGGTCCCAGAGAAGGGAGAGGAGCTGAGCCAAGAGCCGGGCAAGTGAGGTGCTGTGTAACTGTTACACGGCGCCTCGCTTCCCGGCTGTCGGCTCTGCTCCTCTCCGGGAGCTGAGAGCCCGGGAAGCGAGGCGCTATGACAGTCGCTCCTCCTCCTCTCCACCCATGAGGCAAGATTGAGGAGTATTCACCTAAGGGGCTTGTGGGAACTGAAAGGCACATTCTTTAAAATCGCTTGAATGCGCAAATCAAATGTTGGTGTGAATAAATGCAAGCGCATTTTTAAATTGCCTGCATTTAGAAATACCAGCATTTTCTGTACGTGGGAATGCGCTCTTTGAGGTGGTCAGACTCTGTCTCTTATACACATCTAGATGTGTATAAGAGACAGGCTTGTGGGAAACTGAAAGGCACATTCTTTAAAATCGCTTGAATGCGCAAATCAAATGTTGGTGTGAATAAATGCAAGCGCATTTTTAAATTGCCTGCATTTAGAAATACCAGCATTTTCTGTACGTGGGAATGCGCTCTTTGAGGTGGTCAGACTAGTCTCCCTGACCTCATCCTTATATATCACTGTTGAGGTTTCATGTGCAGCTTTCATGAGAAGGGAACTTATTTTCTGATTGTGTATCATCCATAGGCAAGGGACTGATATCTAACTGAAGTAGAACATATCTCAGGTGAAACCGATTTCTTCTGAGAAGTCCATGTGTAGCCTCCATGAGGTAAGACTGAAGAGTATCTACTGTTTTTCTGATAATTCCATGTGTTTGGGAACTTTGCAAGCAAACTTTGTCCCCTGGTATCAGTTCTGGTAGCCTTTTCTCTCTGTGTGTAAACTTGAAGTTGTATTGCTGGGGTCTCTTTAGCTCTCCATCCTGTTTTCAGAATTCCTAGAGGTTAGGCCATCTCGGATCAAGCTGGCTTCATACCACAAGTAAGGGTGTTCTGATTCATCTCCCCATGAGAAGTTCAGCTGGGGACAGTTCCCAGTGAGCAGAGTACGTCTATATACCAGAAGCGCTAAGTAAGAGTCCCCAATTCTTTTGTAGGTGGTCTCCTATGGCCGTTTTTAGATGAGCCCAGCAGTGCCCGCGCTTGTTTTCAAAAAAGCCGGCAGCCCATTCCACACGTGATGCTGCCGCCGAATACGCCATGTGCGGGTGATGCGCTTCCATTTCCGGCCGCGTATGACCAGCCTTGATCGCCGACCCGGTCAGTTCGCGCCCGGAAACGGATGCGCATCGCCCGTGCTCAGCGGCAGCATCACGTGTGGAACGGGCTGCCGACTTTTTTGAGAAACAAGCGCGGGCGCCGCCGCGTTCGTCTGAAAATGGCCTAACACCTGCACTGCTCTCTCTACCTTCCCATTACTCTGGGGGTAGTGTAAACTACTGGTACAGTACTCAAAATCATGTTCTCGTGGAACTCCTGAAAGTTTTTCAACAAGAACTGTGGTCCATTATCAGGCATGAGGACTTCCGGAACTCCATGTCAGGCAAATATTGAGTTTAGTTTGTTGATGAAGTTTGGTTAAGTAAAGCCAAGTCAATATATCTGGAGTGGAGAATTAATCCATTACGATCATATAAGTGTGTATCGTCTCAAAAAACACAACCAAGTCAGTTGCTAACTTTTGCCACAGTCTGTCCGGAAAGTTTGTTAGAAGCAAAGGTTCTGGTGACTGCTGTCTAGATATACACCTAACAGTTTTGTACTAAGGTCTGTTTCTCCTTACTCAACCCTGACCACCATATAGACTGATGACCTCTTGATCTCCACTTATTTATTCCTTGGTGTTTCTCATGGATCTTTGTGGGCATTTCCTTCTAAAGCACTTTAGGGATCACAATGTGTCATCCTTTAAGAAGTAGACCATCTGCCATGTGAAGGTCATTCTGTTCTTGCCAATACGGTTCTAAGACGGAAGGTGTCTCCAGCAGTCCCACCCTTTTTGGCAGAAATGAATTGTCTTCTAACAGGTTTCGTCTTTCATTTGTTGTTCTTTAATCTCCTGAAGTTGTCCTTCCGATACTGGCATTGTCATTTGAAGGAGGTCTATGTATACTTCTGCCTCCTTCTCTAAAGTATTTTCTTCATCTGAGAGTGGCTGTTTAACTAGGGCCCTTGTTAATGTGTCAGCTGGTATGAGAATTTTCCATTGTACATGTACAGTGTTGAACAAAAAATGCATTAGATGAAGTCGAAACTTTTGAATCTGAGGTGAAATGACTTTGAACCCAATAATGCCACCAGGGGTTTATGGTCTGTTTGTATGTTGAAATGCAAGCCAATCAAGCAAGAACTGAAATGCTCTCAGACCTACGTAGCTGCTCAGGCTTCCTTCTCCACTTGGGCATACCTTTGTTCAACTTTCGACAGACTTCTGAACATGAACACAACTAGTCTGTGGTCCTCTCTTGACTGTGCCTGGGTGAGCACAGCACCTAGACCATATGAAAAAGCATCTGCTGCCACTGTTGTTGGGTGTTTAATGGAGTACTGTGTCTACACTGGTGATGAGGCCAACATTGTCTTGATTAAATTGAATGTACTGTTTTGGACTCTCCCCCACATTCACATATTGCGCTGAACTAAGAGGTCTCATTTGTGCCAAGTTTGGTACAAATATTCCAAAATAATTTGTTATGCTCAGAAAATCTCAGCACGGGAACATCTTTGGGTTCGGGTAAAGTGAACATTGCCTTTAATTTATTGTGGTTGGGTTAGATCCCTTCTTTTCTAAGTATGTGCCCTACAAATCTTATTTGTTCTTTTGAAAATTTGCATTTTTCATTTAGTGTAAGCCCTGCTTTCTGGAAAAATCTCAGCATCACATACCATCTCTGATTGTGTTCTTGCTGATCCTTCCCATAAACCATCACATCATCCACATGGCAAAGGGTGCCAGTTAAAGATAGTCAGGGGCCTGGATTCTTTAGCAAGGGGAATCTGCCAAATCCTGCCATTTAACTCAATCTCAGGCCGCTTTTAGACGTGCAGCTGAACCAGGCGCGGGAGCGGCGAAACAGCCGCGGCGCTGTTTTAGACGAACCGAAAGTGGAAGTTGTGCGCGTGATCTGGCGCCGCGCATTCTTTTCCGGCCATGTATGTCACCCCAGAGAGATCAGGGTGGTTCAATCGCGGTCAGCAAATAATGCGCGGCCCCGGATCACGCGCACAACTTCTGCTTCCGGTTTGTCTAAAACAGCGCCGCGGCTATTTTGCCGCTCCCGCACCTGATCCCAGCTGCATGTCTAAGGGCGTTTATAGACGAGACCAAAAAGGCAGCTGATCCTTTGATCAGCCGCCTTCCTTGGTGCTCGTCTACTCGCTGCGGCTGCTTTTTAATTCGCGTCGGAGGGGGCAGGCTTTACGCCGCACTTCCGGGTTTCGTGGGCGAGGGCGCATGCGCAGAAGGGCACGCATGCGCACTCGCACTCTGCGCCGTGTCTGAACAGCAGACACGGCATGCAGAGAAGGCGTGTGTGGGGGGGGGAAAGCCGGCATTTAGTGATCCCGCTTCTCAGCGGGATCGTCTATAAACACCCTAAAAGCGGCCCGATTCTCTGAGGATCCGGCACACAGTGATACGCATGCGCATCTGCACAGAAACTGTGCACACCACCATAACCGGCACATTGTGCTGTGCAGAAACCGTGCACATCGGATCTGCAGAGAATGGGATTGTGGCCATTGCATCTAACCTTGAAAATACTTTTCAAAAGTATTTTCAAGGTTAGATGCAATGGTCACAATCCCATTATCCAAAATGATTTGATACTCCCAAATGGAATTATATTCTTTTGTTGGAATTGCAGTTACTGCAGCTCCAGTTTCCTGTTTAAATTTAATATTTTGACCATTTAGATTCAAGTCTGTGTACCACAGTGCTGCCTGTTCTATGGAGGGTATAGAATCTAGAAGCACAGCCTCACTTTCCTCAGACTTGAATTCCTCGTCCTGTATCACTCCCAGTGTCATGGTGCTCAGCACACTATTACGAAATGTCCTACAGTATGTCATCTTCTGCATTCAGTGTCTCTTGCAGGACACTGTTGGAAGCTGTGAACACATATTTTGCCACATCTGCTACAGCCTTTCCTCCCATCACTCCTACTAAAATTCCTTGTTCTGTCTTCAGTTTTGCACCATTTTTATACGGAGCTTTTGGGCCAGCAGCTTGTTCTGTGTTTACGTTTTGCCTCCTTACTGCATCCATATTGTGTAATGCAGTCTCATCTGTAACCTGCAAACTGGGGTGTTGTTTCCTTATAGTTTCCTGTAATCTCACTTTTGCTATTGCCTTTGCTAGTGTTAGATTTGATTCTAACCAAAGTTGTGTTGATAGCCCAATGTCTCTTATGCCCATAGCTATTCCCTCTCTTATGAGTTCTGGGGGTTTTGCTTTGCTGTTTGTATGCTGAATGCTGTTGAATTGTTGGGACCTGCTTACTGGCCTAGTGCTGGGTTCTACACAGCTGCTACACCTGACCATCATTGTCTCCCTCCCTTGATACAGGTTAGGGATGGGCGAACACGGTTTGGAAGTTTGGACTGAACTCAACCAGTTCGGTCGACCGAACCGAACTCGATTTTCGAACCGAACCGAATTTCCAAACTTGGCTCTGTTCGCCCATCCCTAAAAGATAATATTCCATTTAGTTCAATGGGGTTTGAATTTCCGAACTTTGTTCAGAAGTTTGGACCGAACTCGAATAGTTCGGTCGACCGAATTGAACTTCTGAACCGAACCGAATTTCTGAACTGAACCAAACCGAATTTCCGAACTCGGTTCTGTTTGCCCATCCCTAAATACAGGTATTTAGGAGCTGGGGCTTGTCAGAGGCACAGCCTCTGGCACGCTGCCTCTGGTGGTGCCCAAAGGGCAATGACTAAAGAGCACTGGCCGTTTTGGGCCGTTCTGTGGCAGACTGGACCAGGAACATGTGAACTGAGGTGACCGGGAACCTATGAGCTTTGACCATGATGTCTTTAAGGTCCAGGAAAATTGGGGACAGTATAAATGGATCCCACTTCTGTAGAGAAGCAATCAAAAGTTATTGAGAACGCTCCTCCTCACCAAAGTAAATTAACAGAGTATGGTAAACAGGCCTCTCCAATTAGTGTGAGGGGCAGTCCACCTGCCAACCTTTTACAAGGGATTCCCAGGAGTCATCCTCCCCCATTATTTTTAGGGAAGAACAAGGTAGCTATGATGACAGAGTAGGTGATAGACCCTCCTATGTTTATGACATGGACTAGGGTGGAAAACCTTCCTGCTAAGTTCAGAAGGAGTGTGTAGTCTGGGCAACTTATCTCATATGTTGAATGAGTTTTTGTCCATTATGGAAGCTCACCTGGATTTTAAAACTCTTTTGGTGGGACTATGGTTAGAGTTTGAGCAATGAAAAATTGCCCAGGAGGCTCTTCTTTCCAAAAAATGTTCTGTGGTGACCAAGGAGGTTGCTGTTCAGACCTCCTATTTGACCACAGAAGTAGCAACTATGTTTCCAGAGACAAATCAGAATATTCTAGATGACATTTCTTGGCTCACAATCAATCACACTTCCTTCTCACCATCATTGGAGGATAGTGTTGATGTGATGCTAGCCAAATTTGGACATCTCTTTTGAAGAGCTGCAATCAGTTCAGGTGGTGAGTGATATTGGCCTGGTCCAAACTGTGGAGAGGGGTGTTGGAGAAGTTTTTGATACTCCTCCTAATTTGTTCTGGGATGTTAGTTCTTGTGCCACGAATTTGTGTCTATATGGTAGGAGTGGTATATTCAGCAAAAGATTTTAAAACTGCCAATTAAAAGAGACTATCTGTTCAATTTGTTTTCTGGTAAAGAGTTGATGGAATTTTTAGCACTGAAAGCTGGCTTAAATTTGCCAGATGAGGTTATTTTAGCTAGTAGACAGATGCTCCCTCAGAGATCATGTGAAAGGCTGGGCTAGAATTTGTAAATTGGAAGTTAGTCCAGCGGCCTTGGAATTGTAGGTTGTGGGATTTTTATTGATAAGGTTAAAAATACTTTGGCCAAAAATATTCTGGTGGCAGAATCTGGTCGATTTAGTGTATATAGATTTAAGGCAGGGGTGGGACATCTTTTCCCTCCTGGGGGCCACTTTGAAAGCTTGCACAAGCTCCAGGGGTCGCACAGAAGTTGGGGCGGGGGTGCTTAAAGGATGCACTCCAGGAAAGGAGGGCCCAAATCATGGATCTGTGCCATGGAACTGTCCCCTATTCTTGTTTGCATGCTCCCGCATTTCTGCTCCCTTCCCTGGAGCTCAGTTTTTCAGTGACTGGAGGTAAGAACTGGATCCAAGGGCCATATCCACGAAGTGCAAAGGGGCCACATAAAAATTTGCCACGGGCTGCATTTGACCCCTGAGCCTGAGGTTCCCCACCCCTGATTTAAGGGCTCCTCTCAGGAGAAAGTCTGTTATTACCAGTCGGCTGTTGGCTCAACTAGAGTATTTGATGCTGATTGTTCTGTTCATTTGTCTAGTGTTGACTGACTAGGTTTTAATAGTGAAAGTGGCAACTCCCTGGTGGCTTGTCTCTCCTGGAACATTGGGGGGTCGAATTCAAAACTGGGAGATACAGAATTTACGGCATTTGTTTCTGGGATGGATATAGTTTGTTTTCAAGAAACTTGGGTGTAACGTTTGGACTTCTATGAATTTTTTGTGTTTTAATTTTCCTGGTGTTGCATCAGTGGCAGGTGGGAGGATCCAAGGGGGCCTTCTTACCATGGTAGCTGTTGAGTTAAATGTTGCTGTTGTACAGCTAGACTCTCTGGAGCATTTCTGTTTGGTCCCTAGGCTTACCCCCTTGCAGGGGAATCTTGGATTTTGGTGAATACATATATTCCTCCTGCAGTAGTCCCAGCATTTGGAACCAGTTACAGATCTTTTTGGAAAAACTAAGGTTAGATTTTCCACAGGATCGTTTTCTCATGGCTGGGGACTTCAATGCCAGAATGGGTGCTTTGAGCTGGGAAAACGAGGATGCTGAGATGCTAAATATGATTTGGGGGATCATTTCTCTTTGCTTCGAGAATTCTGGTTCTAATAAATTTGGAATTTCGTTAAAATATATATTGGAGTTACTGGCCCTTAGACCTAAATGGCTCCTTTCCGAGTGATTATCCAGGGGCTTCAACATTTATTTCATCTTCTGGGGCCAGTATTATTGATTATTTTATACTGGAACCTTATTCTTGGCCTATGATAAAGGATTTTAGATTTCTTTGTAGAACTGAGAGCGATCACAGACCTTTGTGGCTTAGCTTGGATTTTAGCATGCTTGAATCTTCATCAGTTCTTTCTCTGAAAAAGGATTCTAATCTTTTTTATGAGGTACCTGCCAACAGCCTGTTATTGACCAGTCAAAGAAGGCTCAAATGGGATGGGGATGTTGCTGATCTTATCAGAGGCAAAATCATGGAGACAGAGCTTTTGCAATTGTGTGATATTGTAAATGCTCCTCCTTCTGTGGAGGTGTTGAATCTCTGTGATCAAATTTTAGCCCTTTTGAAGCTTTGTTTGTTTCGTGAGTATGGGTGTGTTTTCAAGTCATCACGAGTAGGGCGGTCTGCCCCTTCGTTTGAGAAAGAATGTCATAAGCTGAAGTTGGATTTATCTAAAAAAACTAGGGCTCTGAAATCTTCTGACCTCAATTTTTAGAGCTGATTTTTACAATTTGAGAAAGGAATATAAGGTGCTTTAGAAGCTAAAAAGCGCTCTTACCAGGAAAAGCTTTGGGAAGAACTTAATGCTTCTATTTCACAGAAGGATGGGGAAAAACTTTGGTCCTTAGTTTCCAAAGGTACTAGTTTTTTTGCCCCCTCCATTGATACTCATGTTACTTCTTTGAGTTAGGTTGAATTTTTTTGTAGATAATTTGCAAGTTCTCCAGACTTAGTTTTCTTATTTAGCTAGAAGGTTTAATAAAGGATAATTCTAGGGCTGTGTACTACATCACTGAGGCCCACGTGGCAACTTTGCTCCATCAACAACAAAAAATAATAAGTCCCCTGGTTTGGATGGGATCCCAGTTGAAGTGTTCCTTGTGGATACCAACTGGTGGATTCCCATTCTGACTCTCTGGTTCAATAGTGTAATTCATTTACTGAATGTTCCTAATCTATGGAAGGAGAATGTTATAATCCCAATCTAAAAAAGGGGCTCGAGGGATCATCCAAGTTCATATAGATCTATGAGTCTTGTCAACATCACAGTCAAGCTGTTTGGTCGACGTCTCCTCTACCATTTAAGTTTAATGGGTGAAGGAGCAAAACTTATTAAGAGAAGAGCAGGCCGGTTTTAGACCAGGTCATGCTATGCATGACCACATTTTTGCTCTACAATTTCTATCCCATAAATGTGTTTGGGTTAAATATCCCCCTTATTTGCAGCCTTTGTGGATCTTTCTGCTGCCTTCGATTCATTGGATCAGAATTTGCTTTGTGGCAAACTGATGAGAATGGGAATTGACCCTCTAACTTCAGCTGGTTATGGCTTATTATGAGGTTATATGGGCCCACATTTGGTATGGACGGAGTGGTGGGCTAACTGATACATTTGCAGTTGAGAAGAGAGTGAGGCAGGGCTGTATTCTGGCACTTTTGCTGTTCAATCTTTTTGTGAATGACTGTGACATCATTCGTGACCTGGCTAGTCTAGATTTTCACCCACTGCACTTACTGTCCTCTCCTATTCATATATGAATGTATGCAGACGATGTGGTAATACTGTCTAAAACCCAGATTGGTCTGCAGAGGGCTATTACGGAGTTTGATCATTTTTGCTCCTTAAATAAATTAGCCATAAATATACCAAGACTAAAATTATGGCTTGGGAAACCCACTCTAGAAGGTACACGTGGCATGTTGGAGGGAATGTCCTTGAGGAAGTAAACCAATACAAATACCTGGGGATCATTTTGTCATCCTCCTGCACTTGGGTGAACCATTTTAGGCTGTTTAGACTATCAGATTCACAATTAGCATTAGCTATCAAGCATTTTAGAGAGAAATTTTCAGGCTGTTCCTCACAGGCGGCCTTGCGTGCATTTTCAGCTAAGGTTTCTTTTAAAGTACTATATGGGGTGGAGGTTTGGGGCCATTCAGTGAAGGATGATTTTGAGGTCATTCAGTACAAATTTTTACAAAGTCTGTTAGGCCTATCTCAGTCAATTCCTGCCTATCTTTTGCATCTGGAAACTGGTACTGAAGCTCTTTTCAACCTTGGCAAAAAGCAAGTGTACTATTTCTAATTTTTCTACAGTTAGAATACCCAAAATGTGTCTTCTGGAAGATCGTGACCTTCCCTGTTCACAGCGCTCCCCCTAGTTGAAGTATATTTTTCAGTCCCTTGTCCTTTGTGGGATGGGTAACTTTTTTGTGTATGTAGGTTTGCTGATTTTATCTTTTTCTTCTTTTAAGTTTCACTGTAGTTGCAGGTTTTGTTTTGTGTTTGGGGCCGTGGTGAAAACCAGCGCTAAATAAAAGAGTTTGAGTTATGAGTTCTTCTTTTACCACCCGGTAATTACAATGTTCTGCTAAGGTGTGGCCTGCAGTGATAAAAGCTTCTGCTGTTTCTCTTTGCTCCTGGTACTTCATATTAAATTTAGCTCTTTCATATAATCACATTTAATGCTCCTGCCAGTTATCGGCCGGTCTCTAACCTTCCCTTTTTAGGGAAGGTTATTGAACGGGCTGTGGCACGGCAGCTCCAAGAACATCTGGACCGCACCAGTTTCCTTGACCCCTCTCAGTCTGGGTATGGTACGGAGACTGCATTGGTGGCCTTGGTTGACGATCTCCATCTGGCGTTGGACAAGGGTCATCAGACCTTACTGGTCCTGCTAGACCTTTTGGCTGCGTTTGACACAGTCGATCATGAGATGTTGGTGACTTGTCTGCGGGACTGTGCCGGGATTGGCAGGATGGTCTTGGACTGGTTTCGTTCATTCTTGGCCGGGAGAACTCACCGGGTGGCCTTGGGGGAGTGTACGTCTTCCTCCCGGGACCTCACGTGTGGAGTCCTGCAGGGTGCCATTCTGTCCCCCCTCTTGTTTAACATCTATATGCAGCTGTTAGGGGAGATCATGAGAGGGTTTCAGGGCATGCAGTGTCATCAGTATGCTGATAACACTCAGCTCTACCCAGGGGCATAGCTACCGTGGCGCGGGGGGGCTCAGTTGCGCCCGGGCCTGTGCGGGCCCAGGGCCAGCTGAGGCATCATGGCCCTGCAGAGAGGGGGCCCGTCCACTGCGGAGTCGGTACTTGGAAAACTCACTGCACCCAGGGTCCAGGGAGCAGCGTCCCCACTCTGCGCGGCGGCCGGGGGGGCGGGCACAATAATGCCTCCGGCCGTCCCTCCCTGCCACGCCACCCTTGCTGCCTGTGCCTGCCGCTTCCCCCCCTCTGCAGCTCATAGCCTCCTAGACATCGCGAGCCAGAGCCACAAGGAACAAAGGAAACTTTTTTTTCCTTTTAAATTGTCCATGCCGCGTCCTAGCCCCCGGGGAGGGAAAGCACGCACCGCTGCAAGCTCTCCTCTCTCTCCACAGCAGGGCTAGGATGCAGTACGGGCAATTAAAAAAAACAACTGCCCCCCCAGCGCCCTCCTGCCACCGCGCGCCAGGGACCCCGGGCCGGGCCAAGGGGAGGCAACCAGGGCTGAGCTGAGGGGAGGCAACCAAGACCAGCCTCAGGTTAGTGGCATGTGCCCCCCTGCCTGCCTGCCCCCATGCCCTCTTCCCTCCCGCCCCCCAAGCCTGCAGTGTGCCCCATCCCCCTTCCCTCCTGCCCCCCAGCCTGCCCCATCCCCCCTCCCA
>QEPC01008233.1:4792393-4809042 GCA_003113815.1 Sphenodon punctatus | reverse complement strand
CCCCACTCCCCCTCCCAGCCTGTCCCAATCCCCCTTCCCTCCTATGTGATCCTATGTTCCTTTTTGTGATTGTGGTCATAGGTGTGTGTCATCCTTCTCGCTTCTGTGTTAGCAGCAGACTTGCTGCTTGCCTTTGCTGTGTTGTGCTTGTCCCTTTTAAGTTTGTCTGATATTACCTGTGTTAAATATGTGAACAGGATTTTTTAATCCTGCTATGGCACTACCACTGATAGAGGGAGGGAGAGAGAGAGAGAGAGAGAGAGAGAGTTGTCCTACTGGAGTCCCATCCACTTACTGGATGCGATGCTAGTAGGAGGGTTCTCTGTCTCCAAGTGGTAGGATTTTACTCAGCAGCAAGGAGTTCCCAGTGTAAACTAATGTTCTGTCCATCACATCTTAACGCTGAAAACTCTTTGTTGCTGGATTTTTGGAGACTCTGCCTACAATGTACAAGCCCCTCCCTAGAGCTCTGCCAGCCATAAGGTTCCGCGTAGCGCTGAGACAGATGCCAGGGATGGGCAGGCCCCTCCCCCCCCTTAAGCCCCATCCCTCCCTTAAGCCATGCCCACTTTGGGTTTTCAGAGCATGAGGGGCCCATAACTAAGGCTTGAGCCCAGGCCCTTCTCAGCCTTGCTACGCCCGACAGCAGCAGCAGCTGCTCCATCCAGCCCGCTCGTACTTCCTGGCCCCTCCCGACAGGGTCTCTCGGGGCGATGCAGCTGCATGACGTCATCCGGCTGTGTCACCCTGAGACACCCCGTCGAGAGGGGTCAGGAAGTACGAGCGGGCTGGACGGAGCAGCTGCTGCCGCCGTCACTAGTAAGGCAATTTATTTTCTAAACTGGGATGGGGAAGGGGAGGCAAGCAAGCCCCGGCAGCTGGGGAGGGGAAGCCCCGAGGGTTTGACCAGTGCGGGGGGGGGAGGCAAGCCCTGCCCCCCCCAATGGTAAATTGTGCTGAGGCGCAGAATTAGGCCCTGACTCCTGCGGATTTTTTTTAAATATTCCACGGAAGAATCGGGGCCCTGATTATATACCCCTGAAGAAGGGTCAGTTTGACCCGAAACACGTTGGGTTGCTGTGGATATTATTGAATGGGTTGTTGTGGATATTAGGAATTTGTTTATCTCTTGTTTGTAAATGTATTTTATTGATTTGCTACAATAAACTGACATTTTTATTAGTAGCCTTGTTGCCATGTCAGGTTGTGACAATACTGGGCTAAGATGGACCATTGGTCTGACTCAGGCAGGTCCTTATATCCTTATTAACATTGAATTTCATTTGTCATTTTATTGCCCATTCACCAAGTTGTCAAGATCCCTGTGTAGTTCCTCACAGTCTGCTTGGGTCTTAACTATCTACTAATAACTTGGTGTCATCTGCGACTTTAGACACCTCACTCTTTACCCCTTTTTTCCAGATCATTAATGAATATATTAAACAGTACTGATCCCAGTACTGTCTATCTCTTTCCAAGTTGAAAATGACTATTCTTACCCTTTGTTTCCTATCTTTTAACCAGCTACCGATCCATGACAGGACTCTTCCTCTTATCCTATGACTACTTAGTTTGCTCAAGAGTCTCTGGTGAGGGACCTTGGCTGTTTTTAGATGGACGGGCTGCCCCAATACTGGCAGTTCACCCCCGGGTGGCTCCTCTGTCTAATGGTGCCACCGCCAAATGTGCAGGAGAAGCGCTCCTGGGCAGCCCCTCCTGTGGCGTTCGAACATCCTGGAGCGCCGGTGATGAAGCAGACTGGCCAAACCCATGGCACTCGCCTGAAGTGGAGTAGCAGTCCATCTAACGCGTGGACTCACACTGCTGCTCTACTTCCAGCCAGCCGTTGCCTTGGGCAACACCTTAGTGTTGCGAACACTCTAGCCTACAACTCTATGGTTTGTGGGGGGAGGTGCCATGCTGTTGTTCCACTTCCAGCCAGCTGCTGCCTTGGGCAACACCATAGTGTTGCAGACACTCTAGCCTGAAACTCTATGGTGTGTGTGTGTAGGTGCCATGCAGACATACTGCGGGCCGGGGAAACCGCCAGTTCCATCTAAAATGGACCACAGCGGGGCTGGGAGCAGGCAAATGTGGGAGTGCACCCCTGGAGCAGCTCCAGGGGTGGGCAGTCCCGTATCTGTGTGAAAACACCCCTTGTCAAATGCTTTTTGAAAATCCAAATATATCAACCATTTCACCCCTATCCACATGCTTGACATTCTCCTAAAAATCAAATATATTAGTGAGACAAGACTTCCCTTTGTTAAAGCTATGCTGGTTTTTACCCATCAGATCATGCTTATCAATATGCCGAGTAACTCTGTTTTCAAACAATGGTCTCCACCAGTTTGCCCAGTACTGATGTCAGACTTAGCGGTCTGTAGTTTCCAGGATCACCTCTAGAGCCCTTCTTAAAAATTGGTGTTACAATGGCTAGCCTCCAATCTTTTGGCACAGAGGAGGATTTTAGCAATAAGTTAGGTATTACTGATAGTAGTTCAGTATTTACTGAACTATTTACTAAGATATTTACTTGGGCTATTGACTGGAGAAGGCTGATGGTACCCAGGGAGCACTGAGTTCCATTTAGTTGACACCAGTCACTTAAATTGTTTTCTTTGGAATATTTGTTCATGCCCCCAAGAAACTCCTCAATGGGCACATTTTGTACACTGGAAAATAAATAAATCTTAATCTTCCGACACTGCCATCATTGCACAGACTGTGCACACAGGCAAAAGACTCAATGGGTCAACAAAATATCTTCCCTTCCAATCCAAGAAACTGCAAAAGGCTGAAGGCTAATCAACAATTGAAAAACAGCCCAGGTACCTTCCATTGCATCATGAATGGTGGAAGGAGTTTGTGCAGGCCATGGGCTTTCACTGGGCACTTTCTTTCACCAAATCCCCAACAACCTCTGTAATCCATTTAGAGTTTAGATTTTACATTTAAAGTGAAACAGATCAAATTTAAGTTCAATCTCTCACTCATTTTACTATAAAAGGTACCAGCCATCCCAATATAGGCTTGTCTGATGTGAATATTTATGCATGTGTGTGATGAAATTCAAATTCAAACATGAATGCTAGAATTCAGCTGGTGTGACTATTTGGGCTGATGCTTGTATTTTCAAGGCATTTTACAAATTTGAACTTCACATGGGAATTCGAATTCTTGAATTCACATTTGTGAAGCTCCCCCATGTGATTTCATTAATTCAGCCATTGCTAGTTTGGTAACAAAAACAAACAAACAGCCTCTCCCTCCCCCCCCCAGACTTAAACCACTTTCACGCCTCCCCCCCGCCAACCGGGACTTTTAAAACCGGCCGAACCCAGCGCATATTCTGGCTTGCGCATTTCCTCCCAAAACATGCGCGGGGTGGAAGGTGTGAAAGTGGTCTTAGTTTTGATCTAGACCAACAGAAAAGTTCAACTGAAGTCAAAGTCATTGCACTGGGCAAAGCAGAAATAGCCAGATACAAATCAAAATCAAACTTGTACAGAAGCAGAAACTTCCCAACGGCACTAATTAGGATTAAGAGTATTTGTTAAAGGAAACAAAATACTTGGCTTGGATTTGCAAATTCAAAAAGCATCAGTTCAGGTCTACTTAAAATAAAATAATCTTTCAGCTTTCCTCCCACTTTATGTACTTCATTTTGGGGAGTTTATTTACATTCAGATCCACTCAGATAGGATTCGCCTTTGCAGAAAAAAAGCAGATCGCCTTTAGAAAACAAAATCTAACACCTGTTGCTTTTAAAAAAAAATCAAACAAACCACGAGCAAATGAAATGCTTGTGAAAGCCATGGAACCAATATTGCATGGGCAACATATAGAGCAAACATTTCTACAGACTCCTATTCCCCCTGCCAACAATGTGGCTAAACCCTCAGATGAGTTTTTAGTTATTTTATTTTTTATCAATTTATACCCCACCCCTCCTGTAAAACAGCTCGGGGCGGCTAACAATTTTAAAAGAATAAAAAATACAATAATATAAATTTTAAACAGTCATAATAATATAAACAATTAGAACAGGGCTAGAGTTGACTTGGTATTATTTCCAGTTAAGAACATAAGTGCCATACTGGGTCAGACCAAAGGACCATCGAGCCCAGCATCCTGTCTGGGTTCTCCTGTCAAGCCTCTCCTCATACAGGTGCTGTTCCATACGCTGGATCATTTTTGTTGCCCTTCTCTACCTTTTCTAGTTCAACTATGTCTTTTTTGAGATGGGGCGACCAGAACTGCAGACAATATTCAAGGTGCGGTTGCACCATTGATGTGTATAGAAGCATTATGACATCCTCAGTTTTATTCTCTAGTCCCTTCCGAATAATTCCTAACATTCTATTTGCTTTTTTGACCGCTGTGGCACACTGGGCTGAGGATTTCAGTGTATTGTCCACAGTCACTCCCAGATCCTTTTCCTGAGTGGTAACTCCTAGCTTAGTACCCAGCATTGCGTACTCATAATTTGGATTATTTTTCCCAATGTGCATCACTTTGCACTTGTCCACATTAAATCTCATCTACCATTTAGATGCCCAGGCAACCAGTCTTGTAAGATCTTGCTGCAACTCCTCACAGTCTGCTCGTGTTCTGATTACTCTGAATAACTTGGTGTCATCTGCAAATTTGATCACCTCACTCTTAACACCCTTTTCCAGATCATTAATGAATACATTGTAAAGAACTGGTCCCAGTACAGATCCCTGGGGCACACCACTTTTTACATCCCTCCATTGTGAAAACTGGCCATTTAGTCCCACTCTTTGCTTCCTATCCTTTATCCTGTTACCAATCCATAGCAAAACACTACCTCCTATCCCATGACTTTTTAATTTTCTCAAGAGTCATTTATGTGGGACCTTATCAAAAGCTTTCTGGAAATCCAGGTACACTATATAAATATATGCTGTGTCTCCCCTGTCCACATGCTTGTTTATGCCCTCAAAGAATTCCAAGAGATTAGTGAGGCATGACTTCCCTTTGCTAAATCCATGCTGACTCTTTGCCATTAAGCCATGTTTATCAATATGCCCAGCGATTCTGTTCTTAATGATAGTTTCCACCATTTTGCCTGGCACAGACGTCAAGCTTACCGGTCTGTAGTTTCCAGGATCACCTCTGGATCCCTTTTTAAATATTGGGGTTACATTTGCCACCCTCCAGTCCTCAGGTACAGTGCCAGATGCCAACATTAGGTTACAAACTAGTAGGTTTGCAATTTCACATTAGAGTTCCTTCAGAACTCTTGTAGAAGACAGTTCTAATCCATGGATACAGTGCACCAAGACTGAAGTGGTTTCATCAAGGCCACATGACTATTAAATAACTGTAGTGTCTGAGGGATCCATTCCATGATTAGCCATGTGTGCACACGCCTCTTTTTGGTGGCAGGTCCAGATTAGTCTCCTTCCCAGGTTTTGCACTGGATTGAGAGGCAGGGAGCAATCTGGAGTTAGCCAGAGATTAGCTAAAGTGTGTTTGAGCTAGAAGCAGCAAGAATAAAGTTTCCTACATGTTTTGAGTTAAGACGACTGGGTCACTTATTTTTAATGCACCTTTTAATGTTACAATTGAGAACTGTAAAACCCAAATCAGGACTGTGGCACTGACGAATACCAGGACACCCAGGAACTACAGCACACACAGAAATAGCAATAAATAAAATAAAATAAAATAAAATAAAATCTGGTCAGCACCAACATGAGGTGACTTTAAGGTAGCCACCTCGGAGGTGAGAGGCTTTCACACAAAACTCTTCTCCTCCTTACGCTCTGTCCCAGGATTTTGGATTTGCACATTTTAATTGTTCCCAAATTTCTTCCACCCTCTTCAAAAGTTACCACCCCATTACAGTGGCCACTAATGGGTATCCCATTATGCTGCTTTTTGTTGTTATTTTAAAAATCCATTTAACTGACCACATAAGCAAAGAGTGATTGATCTTCTGAGGGGGGGAAATCACCTCTATCACCTCCTCCATCAGACTGACAGGTGGATTAATCCCTTGACATGTCACAAGAAGTATGTTTGATGGATTTAGAATGATTGTTAGAGCTTGCATTCCGGTTTAACTTTTGGGAGTTAAAGCATACTAGTATGTGTGGGAATTCGGATTAAATCCATAACTGCACGGAACAGGCTGTTACAGATTAATCCATACCAAATGAACAGCATGGCAACAAGCCCGTTTTGGTTCGGTTCTAAAATATATTTTTAAAATTACCATGCATGCGCAAAATGGCCACTGGACTGTTCTGTGCATGTGCACCCTTTTCCAAAATGGTGGTGATGCTGCCGCCATTTTAGAAAAAGGCACACATATGCAGTAATTTAATTTTTTTTTTTTAAAAAAAAAGTACTACACAAGTGCAAAATGGCAGCCAGACCATTTTGTGGATGCACACCCCTTTTCAAAATGGCGGCAGCAGCATTGCCGCCATTCTGGAAAAGGGCAGCCAATTTGTGCATGCACAGAACAGTCTGGCAGCCATTTTACACATGCACAGTAATTTTTATTTTTTTATTTTTCATGGATTTAAAAAAGGATTCATAATACAAATGAATTATTATTATTAATATGCATTTATATAGCACCAGCAATGTACCTGGCGCTTTACAAAGTAAATGAATAGACACGGTCTCTGCCCTAGGGCTTACAATCTGAGAGACGGGGGGAGACGAAGGAAGGAGAACAGAGGGAGAGACAAGGAGTGTAACATTCATGAGGATGCGAGGTCCCAGGTGCACGCGCTTGGCTTAGTTACCTCAAGAATGATGGCTAGTTGGTCCATGTGGGAGGATATGAGTACACAGACCTTAGGTAACAGATTGTACTGGATGGAGGGTATCAGCAGGATTTAGGTGAGGGGGAGCAAGAAGTCGGGGAGGGTAGAGCGGAAGAGGTGCGTCTTGAGGAGGAATTTGACGGTATGAAAGGAGGGGGCGAGGCGGATGTGGGCAGGGAGGGAGTTCCAGGCGTGGGGGGCAGCTAGGGAGAAGGGACAAAGGTGGTTAGTGTCACGGAGGAACATAGGGTCACACACGTGTGATACTGGCCTACATGTAGACTACAAGTCTAGTAAATATGTAAAGCAGAAGGTGTAACATATATGTAATGTTACAATTGAGAACTGTAAAACCCAAATCAGGACTGTGGCACTGACGAAACTCCAGGAAATGCAAACAGATAAAAAGAATGTGTATTTGGGAACCCTAGCCAGACAGAACCCTGTGGAGATGCAAATGGACCTTCATGTTTGCCGGGGTTGGCTACGTGAGGAAAGACACAGGCTCATGAGCGGGAAAGCTGAAACAAAGAGACCATGAAAGGTACTTAAGCGAGGTCCATTAAGCCATCTTCACTATCTCTTGGTCAGAGCCATCTTGAGCAACTGCATCTGCATCCTGAAACCTGCCAGCAAGCAAGGCTGGAAGATATGGACTGAGGCATGATTTTGCTTTCTATCAACGAAGAGACCAGTGCCCAGTCATTCTACATCTATGACTGAGGAACCAGAACTTATGGACCTTGTAGGGTAAGATAATTATTTAGGAACTCAACCAGTATAAATTATAAATGCGTTATATTTACCTTTGATTTCTAGTAACCACTCTGTATCAACAACCTTGCACCAGGGCATGAACAAGGGTTTTGGCAGAGGAGACAGAGAGAAAAGGGCGAATCTTAGCAATGTTATGGAGGGAAAAGTGACAGGATTTGGCAACAGAGTTGATGTAGGGTTTAAAAGAAAGGGGTGAATCAAAGATGAAGCCTAAGCTTCGGGGACGGGAACGATGGTTGGTTACCCCATCAATGAAGATTGACAGGGAAGAGGGAGAGGAAGGATGAGGGGGGAAGATGAGGCAGAACAGGCGGATTGGATGAGGCAGAGCAGACAAACTCAATTCCAATAAGACGGAGATGGTGGTGGTGGGGAGGCCGGGGGAGGTTCTGGCCCCCCTTGTGTGTGTGTGTGGGGGGGTCCATCCTCCTATTGCCCAGCAGGTTCAGAGTCTGGGGGTGGTGTTGGATTCAGGTCTCCGTCTGGATCAGCAGGCGGAGGCGGTGGCCAAGACCGTCTTCCACCAGCTGTATCTGGTGCGGAGGCTCTGCCCATACATTTCCAGGCCCGACCTGGCCACCCTTATCCATGCCTTCATCACCTCGAGGCTGGACTACTGCAACGCGCTCTACGTGGGGCTTTCCTTGTTTCTGGTTCGGAGGCTGCAGCTGGTGCAGAATGCGGCGACCTGTCTCCGTATGGGGACTGGGCGACGGGAGCACATAACTCCTGTGCTCCGTGCTCTGCACTGGCTGCCTATAGCGTTCCGAGCCAGATTCAAGGTGTTGGTATTGATCTATAAAGCCCTGCATGGTCTGGGCCTCTCATACCGGGGACCGCCTCACCCTCCGTGCCTCAGAGCGATCCTTTCGGTCCGCTGGGGGCGCCTTCTTGGAGGTCCCCCGGGTGAGATGAGGGACCACAATGGAGAGGGCATTCTCAGTGGCCGGGCTACGACTCTGGAACTCCCTCCCGGAGGAAGCCCACCTGGCCCCAGGTCTGCTGGCGTTCTGTCGAGCCTGCAAGACCTGGCTGTTCGCCCAGGCCTTCGGAGGGGAGGGTTGGGTAGTTGGGGATGTGGGGGGGGGGGGGGGGTTGGAGGGGATTGTTTTTAATTTCCTTGTTGATGGCTGTAAAAAAATTTAAATTGTTCTTGTATTGTTGTAAGCCGCCCCAAGATGCCGTAGGCTTGAGGGGGTGGCTAAAAAATGCTTTAAAATAAATAAATAAATAAATAAATAAAATTAGTTCAGTTTTAATCTGCATTTATATCCAATAACTTTAGGAAATGAAATGAAAATAAAACGATATGAATTTGCATCTGAAAGACCACCCCTACACATTACACCCAGCTGCAACCTAACCTTTTCATACTGGGACAGGGTTTATGAAAACACCACATGTATAACATGTATTTATTGTGGGTTTCATATGAATTAACAATACATTTATACTTTGGAAGCCATTATGTAAAACATGACAAGCTTGGTGTTGTTGGAGTTGTCTAGAAACGCTGAGACCACTGAGGGGAAAATCTGTATAATGGGACAATAAAAAGAAAAGTTAAGTTTGGAAAGACGATTATAATGTAGATCAAGTGTTCATGGAAAGTACTTGAGTTACCAGTAGCTTCCAGAAACTGAATAAATGGCCCAGGCATAGAAAAGAGCAGAATCTTCTGGGAGCCACTGAGAAAGTATCAATTGTAAGGGGACAAAGAGAAACCAAGAAGAAGCAGAAGCATTTTGAGGAAACCCAACCGAGAAATGGACTGAGAAGTATTGAAAGAGAGCAAGAAGAAAACGGCAACCAACAGACATCTCTAGCTGCGTAATACGGGCTTGTTAGTCACGGAATGTTTCAGTGAATTTAGTATTGCATTACTTTTTGAATTCTATTGTTAAACTTGCACTCTTATTTTTTTAAAATTTATTTATGATAAAATTTATATGCCGCCCCCTCCTGCCTCAGGCATCTCGGGGCAGCTCACAACATTTTGAAAACATTTCAAACATTTAAAAAAAAATATGATTACAATTAAAAACAATATAAAACCCCATCTCCCTCAGGAAAGGCCTGGCAGAACAGCCAGGTCTTACATTGTCTGCGGAAAGAGGGGAGGCCTTGACTCAATCTTGTCTTGTAACCAATCTGAATTTATAAATTAATTATTTTAATCAAGCTTTGGTTAGGCTTGCATCATACCGGCGTTGGATAACACAGCTGAGGGGACAGCCCAGGTTGGATATTTAGGGGAACCTTAATACAACCTCTGTAACTGGGAAGCTCCTGGGACACGGGTGGCAGGGTATGTAGTATCCTTGGAGGAGCTGTGGGCCCCGAGATGGGGCTACTCACAATTCTGGGGAGCCCCTCTATTCTGGTCTCCAGTCAGCACACACAAGACTTGGTGGAAGGAGCAGGAAACACGTTTATTGCTATAGCCTAGTACAGGACCCTAGTAAGAGGGAACTCCTGCACAACACAAAATGGAGACCGCACCCTGCAGCTCCCAAACACCCAATGAATAGGAAAACCCCACCCACCTAGTTCTGTTAAAGCTGTACACACATATGCCACTTCCCCCTTTCTCAGCCTGAGGCTTTCCTCGAACAAGTAGCCGCAAACTAGTGACTGTCGGTAATAACATTACTGTCAAGCTTGGAGTCAGAGGTCACCAATACTTGACTCTCCGTTGGGGATCAGTCTTTACCACCATCCCATGATATAGTCTTTACACTTTGCTGGCACTTTCACCTCCCGTCTGCTCCTGGTTTGTGCAACGTCCTCAGATGTCTCGGCTCGGGGAGTCTCTGGCTGGTGTGGGGCCCCCTCTGATGGGGCTGCTGCCTCCATTGAACCTTCCTGAGCCGTAGTATCTGGCTGTGGGTCATCCAAGGAGGGGTCCCTCCGAAGATGTCTCCTGTTCCTTCTATAGGCACTGCCTTGGGGAGTCTGGACTACGTATGAGCACGGCTCGTCCCTTTTTTCAGTTACTGATGCCGGTACCCAGCCTGTGGCTATTTGCATCCTCACTCTTTCCCCCTCCAGCAAAGGTGGCAGGGGTGCCCATGCCTGTCATAGTGGGTTTTCTGACGGGTTTGTTGTGCTTTCAGTTTGGAGTGTGCCCCCACTGGTAGCCGGGGCATGAGGGCTGCCATTGTGGCGGGTAGGGTGCTTCTCAGCAGTCTACCCAACAGTAACTGAGACGGGGCGAAGCCCAACCCTGCCACTGGCGTGTTCCGCAGGTTTAGCAATGCCAGGAGGGGATCTGTGCCATCTTGAGCATGAGTTTGACAGTCCGCACAGTGCACTCCACCTGGCCATTGGATTGGGGGTATCTAGGGCTCGAATGAGTCAAGACAATGCCCCAATCATCGGCAAAATGCTTCATCACCTGACTGGCAAATGGCACATGATCACAGATGATCTCCCGTGGTATTCCATAGCGTGCAAAGGTTGCTTTCATTCGCACAATTATGGTGGCAGCTGACTTGTCGGTCAGGGAAAGAACTTGTTGTTTCTGAGGGGCCAGTATGGCCAAAGCTTGGGTTTGACCTGTTTGCGTCTCGGGGGCCATCCCCTGGTGTGGAGGGCTTTTCAGGCCTTGCAAGTCTGCATCCACTGTGGTGTAGTCCTGAAGCTTCTTGAGCATTCGATTACTGAGTGGTTCTGTGCTAGATAGACTGTAGATCACTCTTTCTTCTGTCAAGAGATCGGTAGAGCTGGATGGAGTGCCTACAGTCACCCTTGAGAGGGTGTCGGCTATAAACGTGTCTTTGCCTTTTCTATAGGTAATCTCAATATCATACTTCTGCAACTGCAGAAGCATCCTTTGCAATCTAGCAGGGACCTTGCCAATAGGCTTGGTAAAGATTGCTTCAAGCGGCTTGTGGTCAGACTGGACCCTCACCTTGGTACCAAATACATATTGATGAAACTTAGACATTGCAAAAACAATTGCCAGTAGCTCCTTTTCCATTTGTGCATAGTTTTGCTCTGCGGTGGTCAGGGCTCGAGACGCATGTGCGATTGGCCTCATCTGCTGAAACAAGCATGCTCCCAAGCCATCCTTGGAGGCATCAGCCTGAATTTCTAACTGCTCTGCAGGGTCAAAGTAGTGCAAGACTGGGGCAGTAGATGGCATGCTTGAGTTTGTCCAGAGCTGCTTGGTGTTCGGACCCCCATTGCCAGATGATGTTGTTTCTCAATAAGGCCATGAGTGGGGCAGTCAAGCTGGACTCATTGAGAATGTATTGGGCCAAATATTGAATGGTGCCCAGGATTCTCTGAAGACCATTTTTAACCTCAGGAGGGGGAAGCTTGGTGATGGCTTCTACTTTGCTATCGTTGGGCTGCACACCATCTCCTGAAAAAATATGACCCATGTACTTAACGTTGCCCAGCTGGAACTGAATTTTGTCTTTGTTGAACTTGACTCCTCTTTTGCGTGCTCTATCCAGGACCTGTTGGAACACAGCGTCATGCTCCTCTTTGTTAGCTGCTGCGATGATTATATCGTCTGCAATTATGTGAACGCCAGGGATGTCCCCAAATCACTCATGGTTTTTCAATTGAAAGACCTCACTAGCGGATTTGATGCTGAAGGGTAACCTATTGAAATATCATCTCCCCCCATGGGGTGTTGAACATGCACAGTTCTGCAGACTCTTTATCCAGAACCACTTGCCAGTAACCGTCCTTCTCATCCAATATGGTGAAAAGTTTTTTGCCTGCCAGGTTCCTCTGCACATCTTCTACGGTTGGGATGGAGAAGTGTTGCCGCTTAACTGCTTTGTTGAGGTCTCTGGTGTCTAGGCATAACCTGAGCGATCCGTTTTTCTTTTGGGTTATCACCAGGGTGTTGACCCACGAAGTGGGCTTGGTCACTTTTGTGATGACACCCTCTGTCTCTAGGTTCTCCAGGCCAGACTTCAGCTTGCCCATGACAGCGTATGGGGTTTTTCTGTACCCGTGCACCACTGGCGGAGCTGTTGGGTCCACGTAGATGTGATGCACACCCGGAAAAGGTCCTAGACCTTCAAAAACATCCTGATAAAGTTTGAAGAGGTTCTCTTTTGTGGAGGGTGCTTGCCATCCTAATTCGGGAACGCGCCGGATCAGGTCAAAGGCGACGCAAGGAGTGGTGGATCATGTGTGTCTGTTACGTAGAAAGTTAGGGCAGATTCAGTGCAGCCTTTCTTGCAGCGGGCTGTGATGGCACCGTTGGGTCTGACTTTTGTACCCCGAAAAGCAATCAGTGTCATGTCTGGTTTTGTTTGTTGCACTTTGCCTTGTAGGCGGTCTGCAATACCCTTGGGGATTGTGTTGCCTTCCACTCCAAAATCTAATTTAAAAGACACCGGTAGGCCGGCCACAGTAATTGTGCTGTACCAGGCATCCTGGTCTCTTGTGTGCTTTGCTTACTTTTTTGCAGTCACAGCCCCACCGAATAGAGAATGTATGTGTCTGCCTGGCTGGGATGCTGCTGTTATTGTTTTGCACATCTTTGCAAAGTGATTCTTCCCTTAACACTTATTGCAGGTTTCCCCCCAAACTGGACACTGTCTGGGCTTGTGGACCCATCCACATCTCTTGCAATGGATACTTTTTGCAGCTGTGCAGCCTTCTGCTGGAGATGTTGGCTCAGGGCATTTGCTTAAATTTTGCAAAACCCTGGGGTTTTCTTTCTGGTGCCCCAGTGCAAGAATTGTGGTCTCGGTGGTCATTGCACTTGCTTGAGCCTTGGTGAGAGCCTTTAGTCTGCAAATATCAATTGCTTGCATAAGGGTCAGATCAGGCCTTTCCAGGAGCCTTTCTTTAAGTTTGTTGTCTGGAATGCTGAAGACAATTTTCTCTCAGCATTAAATCTACAGAAGCCCCAAATTCACAGTGCTGAGCTTTCTCCCTGAGCGCTGTGACAAAGAAGTCTGTGCCTGCTGCTTCATCATAGGGACATTGCCAGAACTGAAACCTCTCAAAAACAGGGTTTTTCCTTGGCTCACAATAATTTTTGAATGCAGCTAGGGCTTCTGCTAGTGTCTTGTTTGCTGGGTCTGCATGGACATTAGGCATGTTGTTATAGATTTCAAGTGCCTTTTCTCCTATGCAGTGCAGCATTACCGCAATCTTATAATCTTCAGGCTCTTCCTCAGCTTTTGTGACTGTAAGGGGTCTTTCAGACGTTCCGTTTTTTTCGAATTAAATCATAATTCAAATTATCATGCACGTCTGAACTCCCTAATGCGAATTATTGTGGTCAATATCGCACTAAAGAAATCCAAATGTCAAAGCTACTCAAACCTACCTTTTTGGTGTCCGGTTTCAATAAATCCGCACTTTACAGCAGTGTGAAAGCAACATCGTAGTGGTTTTAACTGGTGCGAAATATTTTCTGCATGTGAATGCAACCGTGCTTCCAAGTGCGCTGTTTTACTCCTGCTCCTACTGGAAGCAGTGAGAGCAGCTGGGGCCCCGCACTTGCCTTGCTGGGGGCAGGCTGCAGCCAGCTTCTCCCCCCAAACGTTCTTCTGCCTCTCCTCCATGCTTCCCGTCCCCTTCCATCATCTGCCTCTGCCTCTGCCTCCTAGTAGCGCTGCTGCAGCAGCTGGACACCGGCACGCCGATCGGACTGTGAGATAAAGCAGAAGGTTGCTGCCTTGTAAACAACGTTCTTTGAGTTGGCTCCGAACATTCTCACAACTGGGTTGTGCATGTTCACCCTATTCAAATAATAGACCACATGATGGTCTCAAGCTTCTCTAGTATAAAAAGCACTCTACCCTTCAGAATGACCGTTCCTTCCAACCCTTTCTAGACATACAAGAAAAAAAAATCCATGCGGGCTGGAAGGTTGTGTGTTGTGAGAATGTTCAGAGCCATCTCAAAGAATGTTGTTTACAAGGCAGCAACCTTCTGGCTCCCCACAGGCCACTTCCTGTAATTGAACCGCACTGAGCAGCCGGGTAAGCGCGCGCTACAAGAAGGTCTGAATGCGTTATTTCGCTGTAGTTAAAACTGGTACGGCATGCATGTGAATGCAACAGGACTTGTTAACAGCGAACTATTGAGAACCAAATTTTTTTAAATCCAGATAATTGCTGCACGTGTGAATTTGCCCTAAGGTATAGCTTTAGTTTTTGTTCCCATTTCCTCCAATTTTCTCCCAAGTTCCCAGTAAGACTTACTTTAGGAGGGGGCTTAAAGTGTTCCATCCTTCCTTGGCAATATAAAGTGGTTCCGGAGTTCTCATAAGGCCACAGGCAGTGAGGAGAACCCACTGTCTGACACCGTGTAGTATCCCTGGGGGAGCTGTGGGCCCCGAGACGGGGCTACTCACGATTCTGGGGAGCCCCTCTATTCTATTCTCCAGTCAGCACACACAAGACTTGGTGGAAGGAGCAGGAAACACGTTTATTGCTATAGCCTAGTACAGGATCCTAGTAAGAGGGAACTCCTGCATAACACAAAATGGAGACCGCAGCCTGCAGCTCCCAAACACCCAATGAATAGGAAAACCCCACCCACCTAGTTCCTGGAGGGAAGGAGGAGCTGGCTATTGCCAGCTCTCTTAAAGCTGTACACACATATGCCACAGAGTAGTTACTCCTTTGCAGACTAGCACAGTTCTGGAGCAAGCTGTGACCTGTGGAGACCAATTGTGGGGAAACAGAGGGCTGGACTAAGTGGTGCTAACAGGCTAGTGGAGAGAAATTTGGGTCCTCGGGGCATTCCGGTAGCTGGATGTCACCTGCCTGCTATCAGCTAGTGACTGGCCAGGCCAATTTTGAAAGCAATACTTGATTCACACAGATGCTAGTGCAGTCCTCTTTCAGTCACTATGTGCGGAGCTTTACTACTGGGGAAAAAAAAATCTTGCTGAGTTTTTGGGGGGAGCTTGCAGGACCAGTATTCCCATTCCCCCACACTTGTAAGGCTTGAGTGCAGAACACTGCTGGGGTGGGATAGAACAGAATTTGCTCTCATTTGACTATAATATAACAGGGTTACTTGATCTGTGCAGGATCAGGCACACAGCAGGAATGGATAAATCCTTATAGGGATGTTTCCCCTGGAGCAGGTACCAAATCAAGCCCAGAAAGGGTTAACATGACCAATTAATGTGGCTTAAGAGTTCCCAGCTGGGAGGGCTTCCCTGGGAACTCTGGCTGGATGTAGACCAAGCCAGAAGGCCCAAGACGGCTAGAGGCCTAAAGCTGGCTAGAGCAGAGGGAGCAGCTTGCCAGACTTGACCAAGATCCTGGTGAGGGACTCACCCCCAAAGGGTACTGGGATTGGAGCCCTGGCAGGCGCCTCATCAGACTGACTGTGGCATATAATATAGCACTGTTTGGACCAAGAAACCCCGACTGTGCACATGATTGGGGGGGGGGGGCACCTCATCGCAGGCTGACCCTGAGCAACTGAGGCCAATCCTTTCCAGTAGCCAGTAGTTCTGAATTGAATTTCTCTGAAGCTGGACAGGGCATACAGCCCCAGGCTTCAGAGCTCAGGAGAATTGCATGTCTGCTGCTGTTTATTTGAAACCAGCCTTTAAGCATAGCAAACAGTAAAATGAGAAAAGTCAGATGCATTGCTGGTAGCAAGAGAAACAGAGCCGAGCCAAAAAACGTTAACTGCTCTCAAAAGACTGTTTGCCGAACGCAACTACTAAGAACCCACTCTTGCCTGGCCAGAAGGCTTTGTCGCTGAGGGAACACCAAGTCTTCTGCTGACAAGAAGGGGAGGGTTATTTACAAGAGGCTTCCCCCAGGAGCAGGCAGGGGTGGATTGGGAAACCAAAGTGGCCTGGGAAAATATAGTGTTAGTGGCCCTGTGCGCGCCGGAAACGGGCTAAGGGGGCGTGGCTTGGGGTGGGCAGAGTGTACCAGATTTGGGGCCTATCGGAGCTGAGTCCCCAGACTCAGATCCTCAGCAGCCTGGCAGGGGTGAGCAGGAGGTTATGGGGGGATGGCAGGGGGGAGACTGCCACTGGTGGGGGTACTGGCCCTCATTTCAGTGCTCTGGCTCCCCAAATCACTCCGTTTCAGTGCTCAGTGGCCC
>QEPC01008233.1:4716838-4789397 GCA_003113815.1 Sphenodon punctatus | reverse complement strand
GGAGCCATCTCGAAGAACCTTCTTTACAAGGTAGCAACCTTCTGATCAGCACATGGGCAGGAGCTGTTTGTAAACAAACAGCCTTATCTCCCAACCCGATCGCTGTCCCCGCTGCTGCTTCAGCGCTACTAAGAGGGAGAGTCAGGTAAGCCCTCCCCCTCCCCTCCAACACAACCCAACCCTACAGGGGTCAGGACCAACAATTTTTTGGGTTTGTTTGTTAGAATAATTTTTAAAAAGACAGCATGACCGGCCCCCAGCCCAGCGCCCGGCCCACCGGGAATCCTCCCGGTGCATTCAATGGCCAATCCGCCCCTGGGAGCAGGACTTGCAGTGACAATCACAAACCAAAGCTACCCACACTTCACATACCCAATAAAAAGGATAAAACACCAAGGAGGCTGTTAGTGGGTTACAAATCTTCTTGTAAATAACGTCTCAACTCCACATCAGACACGTTAACACCAGGGAAGATGAGGCCCTGTGTGAAATGAGGGCATGGGCCTCTCCTAACCTGGGAATGTTTTAAGAGACATGCACCAACTTGCTCAGTAGAAAAAAAAATATGCTACTGTAATTATTTGTTTATGTTCACTTAAATATACAGTTCCCTTCAGGGTCTAGGGCTCCCTATATTGCAGGCCCACATGATATTTCTAGTTTGCTCATAGCCCCAGCGTGTTTGAGGGGGAGCTCCTGAGTCACCGCAGGTTCTCTATACACTGGAACTCCCTGCTATGGACGTTTTGTGGGCCTATATTTTACCTCAGCACTTCTCCCATATCATTGCACATTTCTTCATGAGGCACCTTTGAAGCTCCATAGGTTTGTCACCTTTTGCAGTTTGAGCCCAAGACTCCCATAGATCTACATGGGAGTCTCACGTTCAAACAGCAAAAGGTGGCAGCCCTAGAGTCCCATCAACACATGACGCCCCCCTGGGTGGTCACAGCCTGCACTTGGGTGGATCCAGCCCTGCATATGAAATGAGATGGTGTTCAGTTCAGCTCTGTAGGAAGAGATGCCACCTCACAACTGGCACTCTCAAAGTCTCAATAGATTGTTGGCATGGGCAGGTAGAAGCATGTGAGGAGGTGCATACACAACTATACAATTTCTGCGGCTAGATGAATGGCTTGATTTTGCTAGTGTTGTCACAATAGGTTACCTTTCAGAATCCTGGCTAAAGTTACTTCCCCCTCCCCCCCTCTAAACTGTGAACAGATTAGTTGCAGGATACTTTACTTCTGATTTGCAAATTCCTCCCATTAACTCTGAGAGCCCAAATTCCTTCCTATTTGTTTCTCATAACAGGTGTTTTTACACACACATTTCTCCTGGATGTTTGCTGTTACATCCTGAACTTTCTGTGTGTCTAGATCACTCACCCAGATCTTAAACATCCAGATCTTTGAACTGCATGAAACTTCTCCCAGAACTTGTGTGTGTAGAAGGTTCTCCTGGTAAACTGCTTTGCTCCAGGCAGCTGTAACTTGGTTTCCATGGCAGCCCCTCACGTCTACAGCTGCGGCTACTTTAGGCTGCCTCAGAGCAGCGTTTGTGTGAAGAATGCATCCAGGAACTGCCTCAGGGCAGCGTGTGTGTGAAAAACACATCCAGAACTTACTTGTGGGCTTGTAAACACAGAAGATTGAAACATCTGGAACTTTAACGTGTGTAAAAATACCCAATGTGGGGAAGGACGCTTCCCACTTTAGTCCACCTCACGTGTAACAAGTGTCTCACAATGCCCTATGTCATGACCAACCACACAGCATTATGAATTGCTAGTGGCAAGGCCACTTTCATTCACACACACACACACTCCCCCGCGCAGCTTTGCCAGCAGACATGCGCAGGGATGCAAAGCTCGATTTCCTCCTCTGCATCCATACACGTCTGCTAGCAAAACCGTGCCAGAGGGGTAGGGGTTCAGACCACCTGATCCCTGCACATATTCTGGCTGCGCATTCCCCATCGCAGCCAGAATATGCGCACCGGGGGGGGGAGGATGTCTGAAAGTGGCCGAAGGCAGTAAACAAGGTAAAGTTTACAGCAGGTGAAGCAACAGTAATCTCCTGACGGAAATTAAAAATGTGGAGGAAAAGACTCATGTGAATGCATCTAGCCTCTTAATTACCTGTCTTTCTAGTTACCACAGAAGCAAGGCTAGAAAGTTAGTTGCGTTAAAGAGTCGCAATTCTAAATAAATTAGAAATTTACATATAAAATTTAATAGCTTTGGTTTACAATACATTTGTTTCAATTACACAATTTTTAAAAAACCGCAACAGCAGACAAAAACAAAACAAAGAAAATCAACTCCATAACACAAACATAACTATTGTTCTAAGACCCGTATCCCAGAGTATCTCATAGTGGAAAAACAATCACTAATTTAATCCACATACTTCATTACCATAACAAGGAGACGACAATAAGTGTTTATAACAATGGCAATGCTATCCAAGCTAGTTTACCCTAACCCCAAACTGGAGTTTCTGTAACAAAACCTCCATTTTAAATAAAAGTGATTATATAACTATATTTCTATGCGTATGTATAAAATTCCTTTGCCATGGTATAGCGTTTACCCAGAAACTCATGAATGAAAGCCCAAATTGGAATCGCTTTTTAAAAAAAAAAAAAAATCGATGACTTGACAAAGTTGTGTGCAGCAAAATTTAATTTCATTTTTTAAAAGACCACCACAAAACCCAGGCTTTAAGAGATTGCATTTTGCATACATTCAGTTAACCTAGCCCCTTTGCTTTACTAAAAAAGTTTTTCTTCCATTCAAGGCATAGTCATCCAAGCTGTTAAGGTTGCCGGCTGCCTTTATTTTAAGGAACCTCTCTCATTTCAGAGCTCCACAGCTCCGTAAACATAATGGCTGCCCCTTCTTTCAGACTCCCACTGCTCTGTAGAACACAACGGACACTATTTCAGAGCCTTATAAGGAACTTCACTTCTGGAATTTTGATCTGGCCATACTAGTGCCTTGAAGACATGCGGAATAAGAGCATGCGGCAAATACCCTAGTGCAGGGGTGGGTCAGGAGGCCAAGCGGGGTCCCGTCATCAGCAGACCGTCTCCAGTCTTGCTGCTACATCGCATGTCTTTGTGGTTCACGAGATTATAGTGAAGTCTCACAATGGAATCGCGTGCAAAGACTGCTCTAGTGCTCACTCCACACCTCTGCAGAGAGGAGCTCAAATAGTAGAGAGAAATGAGCCCAATGCTTGGAATAGGAACAAATAGCTCCTCTCCCAACCGAGTAGCAGCGGGGAAAGCAGGCCTGAAGGGAGAAGATGGGGCATGGTCAGAACACAAGCATGAGCCAGTGTGTACACAAAGGCCTTTGTTAGCAGCTACTGTGTGTTTACAGTCTGCCTCTGGAGCTGGTCTCAGAGGGTTTAGCAAGCATTTTTGCCAATGCTGCCCCTGCTTCAGGTCTCCTCTTGCCACCAGTGCTTTGATACCTCTTGAAAGCTTACGCCCCACAGCTTACGCTGGCCACAATCCACTTATTCTAAGTGGCTTGTGGATCATGGTCCGTCTGCCGCGGTTTGAGAGCCAGAAGCATCTCAACCCTATTCTGCCACAGCCCGTAGGAACACGCAGGAATTCCCATACGGGAATTTGTCACCAACATTTCACCAAGAGAAGAGGAAGGTGAAAGAAATCCCAGAAAAGCAGTCACAAACTAAATGTGCTTGTCGGGCATTTTTCCTATCCGGCACAGGGGTGTAACTATAACAGGCGCAGTCACACTGGGGCCCACACGCAAGTAAAATGCATTTGCACGCTGGAGTGGCATGCCCCAGCATGGTCTGTTCCTTTCCAGGTTAGACCTTCAGTGCAGGATATCCCAAATCTCACTGCTGTTCTACAGAATTGATAATGCAGCAACATCGCCACTTGGAGCACTTTTTAAAGGCATCTTCTTTGCTGCAGCTTTCTGTGCCCAAGGGCTGGTTGCTGCATAGCAGATGTGGTTAGTCCTTCCATTCAACAAACTTCTCTTTCACTAAGCAAGCTCTCTCTGTGGGCTCTACAAACACACAGGCTGTTTTCAGACGAGCATAATACCGGCATTATTCCCTATAAATCCAGATTGAAGGTGATCGCCTGAACAGCCACGCCGGTAAAAATAGTTCTACTTCGGGTTGAATCCTGGTTAAATACCGGTATAGTTCAATCTGGATTTAAAAGGTCTTATCTATATCGGTTTCAAATAATGTCAGCATAATCATCATGTGAACGCCTAAACCGATATTAAGCCCCTAGACCATAGAGATTTGCAGGGAGAGTTTACATTCCCTCTACCCATCCGCTCCAGGGACCCATGACAGCAAGTGACAGGCAGCAAGGACGTTGTGAGGAGAGTGGTTCACAGCTGCCCACACAGCAGCCAGGAAATGCACCCAGGCAGGAATCAGAACAGAAATGCAGAGAGACTGTTCCCGGATTTCTTTTCCTTTTATTATAGATTTTGTAAAGATTTTTCCCTTCATTGCTTTATCTTTTTTTTTTTTTTTTTTTAAACTGTGGGGGCTGCAATCTGGGCAGCTCTCTATGGCACAGGCTTTGCCTGTCACTTGCTGTCATGGGTCCCAATTCCCCACTCTCTGAGCCTCGGCAAGGCAGGAGCCCCACAAGACGCGCTCTCCCTCCCCCACTCATGGAGAATCGGGAGTGGATTGAGCAGCGCCCGTACTGTCTGATGGGCTCCTCTCCTGGCTGGGTTTGGAGAGCAGGACTGGCACTCTACCTCTCCCAAAGGGACTTGGGAGATCTGCGACAGCTCCCACATTTCAGGCAGCGTCATCCACAAGCTGCTTCTAAAGAGCCGCAAGCCAGCAGGTAAATGGGATTATAGTCCTATGTGCCTTGCCTCTGACCCCTAAGATATCCATCTGCAATGGGAGTGGCAGGAGGGGAGCTGAAATTCAGCTGCAGTGAACCATGGGATTGACGGAGTCCTCCTTACGACCCCTAGAACGGCGTAAGTGTTCAGACGGCCATACCAGTTTAACGATTTATAATCGGCATGACCGTAATTGCCTGAACACTTAATCCTGATTAAAACCATGTGACTAGGATGCTGGTTTTCTAAATAATACCAGCATTAGAGCATTCATCTCAAAACAGCCGGTGTTTTAAATAATCCCCACCCCCCCCATATTCAGAGTCCTTTTTGGTGGGCTTCCCTGCCTATATTCAACATATATACACAGGCACCATATTTTAATATATATATTATATATATATATATATATGTGAATCATATGTACACATTTACAAACCTTCAAAAATATATTGCACTTATATACAAGACAGCTTCATCTCGACTGAGTTCATACAGTAACTTAATGCAAGTTCTTCATAAGTAAGGCAGTTTTACAATGTATGGAGCTACGAGGGATTTCAAAAATAGCACACCCTGGTTAGCAGTAAACATCATGGAGTCTTTCCTCCTACCTGTGTGAAGAACCCATTAACCTCTATGGGAGTTCTACAGCTGTATCCAGTAGGGAGGAATCCAGGAAGAGGCTTCAAACAGGCCCAACTGACTATTTATGGACTAGGCTGAAGCAAGGCTGTCACCGCCACAATGACCATCATTTCGTGCCTTTGTAAAATTTGCTCATATTTTATAAGTAAAACACATTCATTCTTGATCCCTTTGCTCGCTTATTTTAAGTGCGCTAACAAGGTGAGCATGTGTTTCATCCTTTCGGAAGGACAGAAATATAAACATCAACCTTGCTCAATAAAATAATAAAATAAAGATGTGCTGCTCTGACCCCTAGGGAGCACACCCCAATGGGCTTCCTTTAAAAGTGATTTGCATTTAAACCCTGCAGGCAAACAATGAGAGATTGTTTGTTGAAGACCTTCATTTACAAAATCCACACTGGTAGGGTGATGGGTTTGGTCTTAGATCTCGGTGAGAGTGAGCTTGTAAGCACCTCCTGCCTCTTCAATCTGTAACTGGAAGGTGTCTTCATTCGAGTAGTGCTTCACAATGTTGTCATCCATGTTTACCAGGATGCTGGGGAAACAAGCAAGGAAATATGGAAATGGAGCACATGAATGTTACTAGAAATTAGGGATGGGAATTTCGGTCTCGGATAAAGCCGAAAGTACGTGAAAATGGCATTTTCGGATTAATCCAAAACTATCAGATCTTTTGCACTGATTTTTGTATCACATTTTTAACATTGTGGTTTGTCCCCCATTGAAAAAACGCAATGTTAAAAATCGACACAAAAATCAATGCAAAAGATCTGATAGAACAGAGACCGAAAAAGAACCAAAATACATGAGAACTGAAACTGAAAGTAACCGAAACAGAAATTTTACCCAGAGTCCCAACCCTACTAGAAATACAATCAAGGGTGTTCATTTAGCTCAACACAAACGTTTTTGGACAGATCCAAAGGAACGGAGATGTATGCTCCCACAACTGAGTGGTCCTGATCCAATCTAAACTGGTTTAGAAGATGTTGTTATGGCTTCTTCAAATCATGGATTTGAATAATATTGCGGTACTTGGATAACCGTTTACAAGACTAGCTATGGGATGGGAAGAGAATCACCTTAGAACTGAAACTTAAGACTTGAACAGTCTTCCACCAATAAAATCAATGGGAGTTTTGTCATCGACTTCAGTGGGTGGAGGATTTTGCTTGAGTTTTAGTTTTGTGAGCTGTCCACAAGTCTTAAATACTTAAAGATAGCAAGAAAGGATGTTAAAATAGCTGTATCTGGACATATCCAACCACATTATTTTTTAGAAGATGCCTAATCAAACAGGAATAATGTCGGCCTCCCTCCCTCCCTACGATGGTAAAGATTAAGGAAATTATAGACAGCTCTGTGCACTTAAAATCATCATGTGTAGCCACAGAAGCCTATAGCAGATAAGACAGGGACCTGGGAGATCAAGGTTCAAATTCTGTTTTAGCCATGAACTGACTGGGCAGCCTTGGACACATCTCTCTCATCCTCAGTTTTTCTATCTGTAATATGGGAATAATGAGGACCTACCCCCTCAGGGTTGTTGCAAAGATGAACTATGTTCTGTACAGCGCCAGGTTGCAACTGGCGCTTTATAAATGTTTAATAATAATAATAATAATAATAATAATAACTAGATAAGGATCATAACGCATTTATTTATGTAGTGCTTTCAGAATGCAAGGATAAAATATAAAAATATATACAGGATGATCATTTACTCAATGGATCATTTTGTATTTATCCCTATTTTTAATCATCAGATGAATAAATGATCACCATAAAGATACCCAAGTACAACTTCTGTTTGGTTTGGTCACCAAAGAAAAAGGTCTTTAAGCCTTTCCAGTTACTGCTACTAGCTTCGCAGCTGGATTTATGGAAATGTAAATGGCTTATTAAAAGAACAGAACCCCCAACCACCACCACATTTCCAAGTTTGTACAAAGATTAAGGATTTGCCTTTTAGACATGGGCCCATGTTCACTGCATTTTCTGCATCAACGTGGGTCCCTGCTCTTAGAGTAGGCAAGTAAGTGTGTGTGTCTGGGCAGAAGGGATTCTGTCAAAGTGTAGATTTTTATCCAGAAGGCCCAGCTATTTGTAGAGTGGCATGTTTTACTCCAAAAGTTCTTTTATACTTACCCTTTTTTACACTTCTTGAAGATTTTCCCAATTTTATCAAAAGGAACATCATATTTGTCAGATATCTGAAAGAAAATAGAAACATCTCTTGAGCTAGAGAGAAAGTAAGGCATCCTTTATTGTTTCTATATGCAACAAAAAATAAAATAATAAAAAGTCAGAACACTAAAAATCTCTGCTTTAAGATGATGATCTGGGCATTCCTACAATATAATTTATGGGGATATCATTTTGCCAGTTTATTGGGTGAATTAATAAAAACCAGATTAGAAACACAAGCAGTGTCAATGCTTAACTTTCCTGTCTATGTGGATTTTGGCAGAGGTTTTCAAACATTGGTAGTCAAGCTAGCCATATAGTTTCCAGCAGGAGGAAAGTTTCTGTGGGAAAATGTGGTTTGGTAGAAATTTAAGATTTTTGGTGGGAAAATAGAAACAAATTTTCATTTCAAACTGATGACTTAAAACCAAAACAAATTCACTTGCAGACCATTTTTTGGAAACGTCAACGTTTTCCTATCTAATAAGCATCCTTTCCTGATCTTTTCATTCCATGTAACTTCATACTAGATTCTTTTCCTGTCCTTGTTAGGAAAAAGATACCAATGTTAAGACTTTTTCCTCTGGTGAAAATTCCATTTTCTAAATAGTTTTAGTGGGCGCTTAAAGCGAAGTGCTCATGTCCACACCTAAATAGGCATATCCGAGTTCTCGGAGCTTTCAGCATTCCTTCAGCGAGTAGGGAACCTTGTCCTAACCAAGACGACCACTGTCCCGTTGTGTCTGAGTTCCACACTGTGGTAGTTCAATGCACTGTTAGAGAGTCCTTCAGAGAACAGTTGCCACTGACTGGACTTTGGCCTTATTTTTGCACCAAGATTAAGTTCTCTCCTGAAACAGGGATCTGATGAAACCATATGTAGAGACTAGTTCAGCCATTTTACAATGCACTGGGCCAAGAGTTAGCAGTGTTATCCATGGTCAATACTATGAAGCAGTAATTAATACATCACTCTCAATATGCTAGTCAAGGTATGTTTATTTCATTTTTATAGCAGCCGAGTGTGTTATCAAGGAAATGAAAACATGATGGAGGCTTGGATGTGAGCAATATGGACTTAGAACCAATGATCATGGGGTTCCACACTGTGGTAGTGGCATCAGCCACTGAGGCCATGGCCATGAATCTAAGGCCCTTCCATTCCAGATATGCCACACACACATCAACCAGAGCCTTCTGCTTATGGGTATGAAGGTCCTCCCACAGGAACAGGAAGCTGGGGAGAATACTGATTTGACTTGTAGTCTCTACTGTGTTTCTGGTCTTGTTCCTGGTCTTGCCCTTGTTTTCCTGCCAGTCCTGGTCTTGCCCTTATCTGCACCCAGCCTTGCTTGTCTTCTAGCTCAGTCCAGCCCATTCCTTGGACTCTGGATCTGATCCAGTTCTGCCTGTGCCCTGGACGGACCCAGAGTTCCCAACATTTGTTCACACAACATACTGGTGGTAGGGTTGCCACCTTTCTAGGTTTTGACCAAAAATCTCTCAACTCCAGGGGAAGCCCTGATTTTTCCAGGCTAGCCAGAGCCGCTGCTGCCCTCCACCCCCAACAGTAAAATGGAGGAATCAGGGCTTAACCATCTCAGAAATGGCCCTCCCGTGGTGACTTGCCTGCCCAGTGTCTGTTATGGCCTTGGGTCTATGAAGAATCATGACAGCATGATGCTCCATAAGGAGCAGGACAACAGTCAGAAACAGGCATGACAGCCCCTTCACCTCGCCTTCTTTTTGGCATGGCCCCACCCTCTCCAGGTGAAAGCCCAAAGGGATGTGGTAACCCTACTTGGTAGTAAAGTTAGTCACAACTTAGACCTCAAATAATGTGGGGTATCTGTAAAGCACATGTTGACGACCTGCTTGTGCTGGGGTGAGGGTGTCATCCCATGCTTTATCCAAGTGTCTCGTGTGAAGAAAGCCTGGGATAGCCCCAGTAGAGGTCTCAAAATCTCGCTCAGACTCACAGGAATGAGGAGGGTTGGGGTATTTGCCTGCTCTCCTCACTAAAGCAGCAAACTGCAATACCTAATGATAACCCAATATAAAAATAGCAGCTGGCTCAGACAGGCCTTGTTTTTATACAAGCCTCATAAAATCTACCGAGCGGCTGCTATTGCTCCAAGTCCAGTTTTCTTTGGCAAGCTGCTTTAGCAACAGTTTTGTTTGTTCTCGACTCACAGAGACAGCAAATACTGACTTTGAATACACAGTAACATTCAAGGGATTACTCAATTCAAATTAATACTAGAGCAAGGCATAATAAACTCTTAGGATCTCAGGCTTGCTCCTATGTATAGGTTGGCGTGGAACATACTCCAGTTATCCAACTAGGTCAATATATTCCCCTTTGCCCCAAAATTTTAGAAACAAAGGCCTTAGAACAAAGGAGCACAGGTTACTTCAAACAGTCACAGAATTATATTAGGAAGATACTCTGGATTCCAAGAATAAGGTTGTTGAAGCAGCAGTTCTACAACTTTAAGTCTCCTGTCCTTCAAGCCTTAGCAAAGCAACGGCAGGGTTAAAGACAGAACAAGCCAAGACAAGTCCAAGTCATTGGTTTTTAATTTTAACAGCCATTCCACGGGATCAATCACCTGTGTGCTTTACCCAGCAATACATGAAAAACACAGGGTCTCCAGCCAAAGTGTATTGTTAGCACTGGGAAATCTTAACATAAAAATAGGTCTGAACTAGAAATCCTAGGGTGGGGCAACAGAACTATTTGGATTAAGTTGAGAGAAAGGCCGTTATGTTTTTGTGAAGAAAGAGCCAGTGATGAACACATTGTTCCAGGGGTTAGCTAAGTTCCCAAACCCAAGAGCTGCACATCAACATTTTCATATAGCCAAGAATCACAAGACACATTACACTGATCGTGGCTTCCCTCGACCTTGGAGATGGGGAAGCATGGCTTCCCCCAGCCCCTTGGACATTAAATTCTGGCTCTTAAGTGGTCTAGTAGATTTGGGCACCAGGATTATCAGTGCAGGGCATGTTTCCGCAGTAGAAATGGCACCTCCGTTTCTCTTGCTCCTGAGGGAGCTGCATGGACAGTGGGGGACAGAGTTTTTCGGTGTGTTCCCTGCCCTCCCCCAGTTTTGGTTCTTTCTATTTATTTATTTATTTGCACACGAGGGGTAGGTGGGTGGGGAGGCGCAGATGACTTCTGTGTGTCAGAATCACGGCAGGAGGAATCGTGTGAAGCTCCGCTTGCGCGCCCAGGATTTTAAAATGTCATTAGCCCATTTCTGCCACGATTTCACTCATGGATTACAGGGCTGAAAATCCAGCCCTGTCATCTGCGAGTGAAATCATGGCAGAAATGGGTAAGGATGTTTAAAACCTCACGCACACAAGCGGAGCCAGTTTGATTCTTTTTCAGTTTTTTTGAGGTTCTGGAAATCTGCTCGAATTGACTTCAATGGGAAGGGGAACCAGACTGAAAGGGAACCAAAGTCAACTGGGTCCAGACTGTGACCAACCTGCCCCTATCCCCCATCGTCCCCATCCCCTGGAACAAGGGGTCCAACTTCTCCCACCCTCATTTCCCAGGGCCCGCTACCAGTCTTGTGGGTGGGGGTGAGGATTCATGTTCCTAACACCCCCGCCGCCTAGGGCACTGGCAGCTTGTATGTACTGGGCTCAGAGGATGGGGTGAGAATCTGCTGGCATGCTGCTGCTGTGGGAGGCCTCCCAGCAGGCCCCATCGGCACGGTGCAATGCCAGCTCCCGTGCTCAGCAGCGCACGTGTGCAAAATAGCCAATGGGACAGTTTTGCACATGTGCGAAATGGCGGCTGCCCTTAACCAAATGGCGGTGCGATGTCACTGTCATTCTTGTTAAGGGCAACCAACATTTTGCATATCCACCTAGACTGCCCTTAGCCAAAATTGTAGCAATGTCACTTTGGCCACCACCATTTTGGTTAAGGGGACGGGGGTGGTGGAGCTAGGGATGGGTTGGTCGCACACCCAGTTCACTTTGAGTTTTTTTCAGTTCAGTTCCCTTTCCCACTGAAGTCAATGGGAAAATTTCAGGTGCTTTGGTTTTAAACCGCAACAGCCATTTTCAGGTTGTTTTGGTTAAAACTGAGACAAAATCCCACCCCTAAATTGGACACACCTCCTCTCAGGAAGCCACATCTGGCGAGAGCTACAGTACAGGTGCCCAAGTGCCACACGTGGTTCACGAGACACCAATTGCCCACTTCTGCACGATTCCATCAAACAAAGATGCAGAGGAAGCAAACTTGTGAATTGCAGCTGGAAATCAAGTACGGTAGCATGCCGATCATTCGCATCTGATCTTAAGTTAGCGTTGGCATCGTTAAGACCGAGAATGAACATCTAAGACACGGATAAATTTAAAGTGCTAAGCAATAGGAATGACTATGTGGAAAAACCTACCTACCCCTGATGAAATAAAAGATTCAACACTGAAGAGATGCAGGATAGTATTAAAATTGGGTGTAAGAGCAACCTAACAGATATTTGGCTACGAAGTCAAAATGCAGAATTGGAAGTGGATAACACTGGAGATGAGGCATTGTAATCCATGGTGGCTGGGGCCTCAAACTTTTGGTACTGCTGTGGGAGTTGGAGCCCTGCATTTGCCCTACAGCAACCCCACTCGGAACTACACCAACAGTACCAGGGCTGGTGCCTGGGGAGATGAGAGCAGGCAGAGCAGGGAACCTGCCTAGAGCTTCCTGGGGCTCCCTTTGAACCAGCCACTCTGAGTTCCCTGGCACCTGGATCTGTATAGAGGCGTTTCCATAGAGACTAATGAGAGAGGATTTGCTGGTGGGGAAATGTGCCATTAGCCCATGTTCAATCAGGTTCTTAAGATGCTGCCATGTGACTATGTTGTGTCTAAGCACAGTCACTATTTTTGGCCATTGGCCTGCCCCCCCGTTAGCCTCCCATTAACTTCTCGTTGGTTGCACGGATGTCTTGGGGGCTGCAGTTGAGTGTTTTTCCTCTCCCGAGGCTAACATTGTGTCTAACGCATTGGGTGGTGTGTTCACAGCAATTTCCCGATTTCTCCACCCCGTGCCGCTACCAAGCAGCTTATTCCTTGCTGCACACTGTCTTTGTGCTCTCCCAAAACAGTGTGTGTGTAGAGAGAGAGAGAGAGCGGTGAAGAATGAGCTGGTTCGCTGCAGCGCAGACTGGGGGATTTGGGGCCGACCCAACCACGCTCCTGCATGGACTACAACTCCCATAATTCCATGGGAGTGCTTCTGGCGCGAGTAGCAGGCAGGACCCAATTAACCCCTGGACATGGAAAGGCAGACATTGGGTAGTGTGGCTAAGTATTGCAATGTATTAAACACGGGGAAACATGCGTGGCTATACAATGGTGTCAACACACATTCAAACACCCCTTTCCATTGCATTTAAAGGCAGCCACTAACTACAGTGGAGGGACAAGCTGAAGAAGCAAAAAGAAGAGGAAAGAAAGGTGCAATCTTAAGGGAAGAGTAAAATAGGCTGCAGGCTTCTTTAAGGCATCCCAAGCTGGACAGCCAAACACCGAGACCCCTAATAATCATTTGAAAATATAGGCCAGGAATTTCGATCGACTTCTTTGTGCAGAGAACAGCTGCTTTCTACATTTCTGAAATACAAAGTTTAAAAACAGAAATGTGTAGAATCCAAGCAACACAGTCTAATCTTCCTAGGTGCTCTATTAGACTGGATCTAGGATGCTTCCCAGAGCACTCCACCCAGAGCTGCTAAACCCACTACCTCATTGCCAAAAGGCCTTTGCTTCCTTAAGCTTATAACGTCTGCTTGAAATGGAAAAGGAGAAGATTCATAAAGCGTTTCCTCCTTTCCTTTCTCTAAACATTACTTTGGAAGAGAACATCCACCCTCCCTTTTCATGACAAACAGCAAGAGCATTTGAGTCAGGCAGAAGCCAAGAACATTGTTATGATTCAGTTAGTCTCTTAATTTTTAGTGTATCAAGATTCGGGAGCCCTCGCTGTTTCACAGGTAGGGTTTTAACAAGGGAACGCATTACTTACAGCTTCAATTAGACCTTTCAGAGAGGGTGTTTTCAGCATAAGTGCATCAAAGACTTCCTCCGACTCCTTTCGGACATACAGCAACACTGAATGAAATCCCAAGGAGAGAAAAAATAATCAACTTTTTATTAGAGATATTTGTTCCACAGGGAAGCAGTGCACATAGCAAAACTTTGAAGACACACGAGATACCAAAACAAAGACAAGCTTTGTAAAAACAAAACGTCACTTCTTCAACAATCATGCAAAGGGTACAAGACGCACAGAAACATGCTGTGTACCTTGGACTGTGAAAGCATCCTGCATCTTTCTCCATTTCCTGATTTGATAGTAGGCTATACTGTAAGCGCTTTAAGATCATAAGTGTGAGAAAGTGTGAGATCACAGCGTGAGTACAGTTCTTTCAAAAAGATCTAGGGCAGGGGGTGGGAAACATTTCCCCACTTGGGCCATTTTGAGACTCAGCACAAGCTCCAAGGGCTGTATAGAAGCTAGCGGCAGGGCAGGGCTGTGCTTAGGATGGAGGAAGGAAGAGAAGGGTCCAGATCATGGACCTTAGCCAGGGATCCCTCATTTCTGCTCCCTTCCTCTGAGCTCAACCTTTCAGAACTTGAGGGTAGGAACTGGATCCAAGGGCTAGATCCAGGAACTGGAAAGGGGGCAAATAAGAACCAGCTGCAGGCTGCATTTGGCTCCCAACCCCAAGGTTCTCCACCCCTGATCTATGGCATATTCAGGGTATTCAATCCATCAACCGGCATCAAACACTCAGATAGCTCAATAAAGTTCGACATCAGCTGTTTGGTTCCACCACATACAATCACAGGCTGGACTGAAATAATATACCAGGCAGTTTACATGTTCAGAGTGTCCTCAAATTGATGGAGAGTGTCATCACACTCCATTAAAAAGCTACACTGACTAAAGAATAAGAGTGGGGAGTCCCAAGCTGTAACAACTTTGTGTTCTTAACACCCTCTCTGACAGGTATTGGAGCACCGTTGGCTCGGTGTGATGTCTCGGAGGCACCCGAGATAGGATACTTTCATGCAGTTTTAATATAGTTCATTACCTACATTTCAGGCTGGATTGGAAACAAAGGATTTCTAATAAAGCAAATTTAAAAAGAGATCAGCACCACCCATAGAACACCTGACCTCTGGATTTCTTTTGCAAAGCATTTCCACTTGAGTTACAGAAGCAAATTGCAATTTGCTGGTTTCCGTTCAACTCCTAGGGCAGTTCTTCCCAAATTTATTGCCTGCGTGGCCTCAATTTGAGTCTTAAGCGTATTTCCACGACCCTTGTCAGGAAAGCAGCCATGCAAAGCGTACCAAATACATCGATCAGGGTGTCAATCCACTCAACAGATGCAATGCTCCACTTGGGGTCTTAACATGTCATTTGGAAGCTTGCTCTTCGAGAAGTACCTTGCATACTGCTCACTAGTTAAATAGCTGCTTGAGAGAGGTCTCTGGCTGCATGGCTCAGTAGTTAAGCTTTAAGGGTAACTCTAGTGCTTTCCAAACAACTTTTGTACCAAGCATTCTCCCATTCTCTCTCTCAACTGCAGCTGAGGTGGTGGGGAGGGGGAACAGGGAGCTGTGTGGGTTTTGATGTGCAGCAAAGGTTGAGGCTCATGGTGAAGCTTTCCCCCAACGCTGGGCATTTCTAGGGCTTCTTTTCTGTGTTGAGGACACACCCTCAACCTCTGGACTCCTGGGACTCTGAAATGCAGAACACCATTGCACCTATAAAGCCCTTCATGGCTTGGGCTCCACCTATCTGCGGGACTACCCCAGCCCCTGGGCCGTGGCGTGGCCTCTACGGTTGGCCAGGAGTGCCTTTCTGGAGGTGCCCCGCATTGGGGGCGATGCTGGATAGGATGTTCTCGGCGGTGGTGCCCCGATTATGGAACTCCTTTCCAGCCGAGGTCCGCTCGTCCCCAGATCACCCCTCCTTCCATCGCCAACGCGAAACGTGGCTGTTCCGCCAGACTTTTGGTGATGGAGATGGGTAGTGGGTGGGAGGGGATGGGAACGGTGGTGGGTTTTATCTGACACACCCCGCTTATGGGTTGCTGTAAGGATATGCTGTTTTATATACGTGGTTGTATTGTTATGATTTTATTGATATATTTTTATGGCTGTTTTTATCTTGGTTGTACATCACCCCAAGCTGCCATGGGCAGGAGAGGGCAGGATATTAAATGATGTTATAAATAAATACAAATATATTGATTTATATAAGTTCATCCTTTAAGATAGCCCCTTACCTAATTTTGTTCAGTTGAAATCATTTTTTGAAAACCTATCTTAATAAATAAATAAAACTAAGAAATCATCGAATTAACCTCTCTGACAAACCCAAATTGAACCCTTTGTCCTTCCAGTGTTCATTTCAAAGCTCTAGCATCGCAAAACCCCTAACTACTGTGTATGCAACCCTGACAGTAGAAGCTCTTCTGACATGCCATACAGCTCCTGCTTGGATTCTCCAATAGATAAAACCCAATGCAGATTCTTTCCCGAATCCAATATCAGACAATAGGTCATTGCCTAACACGGAGACTGGGCTTAACATTTTATGTTAAAAAATGAAAAATGTCACAGCATTACCCTACTACAAGGGCCAGATTTGAAATCTTGATCTCCCAATCTACTTTCCCCCAACCCTACTACCAGAGGTTCAGGAGGAAGTACAGGTTGCTGCTTCTAATTCAGCCACTAGGAAAAGAACTCTTCATATTGCTTGGTAAGCTAGGAAACTGGTTTTAGTGTTATGAGAACAGTAGCACTGTGGTTGGGTAGCTAAAACTTAGTATCCATCACTGCAGGAGTCCTGGATTGTAGTCTGCCCTGAACCTTTGTTTCTCCTCTCTATTAGCTGCTTGATGAAAAAAAGAACTGAAAGAGCTGCTCCTTGCCTCTCAATTCAGAGTGTTGGCATGGAAAAGGGTGAGAAGCAGGGGAAGCGAGTTTCAAACCCCAAACCACCTGTGCCACTCCTTCAGCCATATTCCCTCCGGCTATGGCACTCACTCTTGTCACCCTGAAGCAGGATTTTACAGCGGACTGCAAGACAGCTGCTAACATCCCTGCCAGATCGAGGACACCCCGCATAATTTAGGATGCTTGAGTGGTATGCTGGGGGTTTTTGTGTAATAAGGACTTGTCTCACCCCATTGTATTTTTCAGTCAGGTCATTTGCACAAGTTTCCTCCTGTGTGGTCTCTGATATATACCAACTAACAAGTTTCTACTGAAGCTTTCCTCACATGTTTAGAATTTCCCTCCTGTGTGGATTCTCCTTTTAAAGAAAAATGAAGGAAACTGCAAATACATATATAATGTTCCTTTACCTAAAACAGACTTGAACCTTTGACCTTACAATTTCCATTTCAAAGCTCTACCACCTGACCTACAGAAGCATCTGCTGGTTCCCACTTTTTAATTTCAGTCCCAGAGAAGAGCTTTGCATGTTGCTTATATAGATAAATGACTGGTTTTTAGATCCTTGCCACTGTAGCTCAGTAGTTATGGTTTGGGGTAGCTATGTTAAGAGTGCTGGACTCTTTTCACTACTGTGTGTCTGCGTCACTGCTCTGGCAGCTTATTTGGAAAACGAGGGAGCAGCTCCAAATTCCTTACTCTGCATAGCAGGTGGTTGGTTGAAAGAGGCACAAGTGAGATCATGTGGAAGCGCAGTGAGTGGAAGTGAGATCCCAACTCACAATTGCCTGTGCCCCAAATTTACACATTTCCCAGTCCTTCAAGAGACCTTCAGCAAGAATCTCTCTCCATTCTTCCCCTCATGTCTTGTCTGGTTATTTCCACTACCCACCAACCCTAGGTAAAGAGTTACCTCTTTTGGGTTCCTCTATTCTGGCCAGTTTATTGGAAGGTGCAGAAAAATCCTCTTCATGTATATAAGGTACTCTCTTCATACTGGAGCTACAATAAATAAACATAAATGCAATAGCAGTGGGATAGTCATCCAGCTCGTTGGAAACAGGCACGCTCTCTAATCACAAGCGTTATGAAGAATCAATACACACTGTTCTGGAGCCTGTGATATTATTACAATAATTCCATTCTACAGTTTCAATCGAGCACAGATTAAGAAACATTGCTTTCTACATAAGTTATTTAAAGTCACCCTCATCTCATGCATCTTTATGCACTAGTTCCCCATCTTCAAAAAACCAGCATGCCCTGTACAATTTAAGCACAACTCCTAAATTAGCTATTTATCGGAAAATGATGGGCACAATCCTAGACAGTGTGCACATGCCAATGGCACATACAGATGCAGCGCTGCACAACGTTGCACAGCAATGGCAGACGCTGAAGCCAGAGAGCCCACAGGTGTGTGCTCCACTGTGCAGGCAGCGGTCGTAGCATGTGTGACAAAAGAAGTCACAAGTTGCACATGCCTGCTCCATCCCTCGGGCTGTGGGGTCAGCCCAGGTTACACACTTACTGTCCGCAACTATGCTGCGCATGTTATGTGCATGATGTGAGAGTTCGTTTTGCATGCCTGGTGTGTAAACTACACAAGCGAATGGAGGAGACACTGTATAGGATCGTGCCCAATGGCTATAACTATTTATCTGGAAATCATCTGCATGCTAAGTCTTCACAGCCTAATTTTAGTTTTTGATGAACCTCGGGAAGCCAAGAGAGGCAACAGCAAGCTCAGAAGCTTTTGCCTGTGGCAACAATCACGATTCTTCCATCGTGGGGAAGACAGAGGCTGTGCTGGCCTGGGCAATAAGCTGCTAATAACTCTCATCATGGCCTGGAGGAGCTTAACCCCCAAGTAGCGAGTCCAATGTCTAGATCACAGAAAACCAAAATCTCATCAGGGCAGGGAACGCTTTCCCCCACATGACCATGCAAACCAATAGAAGGAAGGAAGAAATAGCAAAGTCTCTTACCCTTCACCCTCCAGTTCATCTGGTGCAACAGGAAGGACCTTAAGAAAAAAATACCACTGTTTTCAAATGTATAAATAAGAATGCTCTAGGCTGGATGAACGGTTTAGAGTGATGGGAGAGCTTTCACGGTGCTGAAAAAATATCCCCTAGCCACGTGACAGAAAATGTTAAACCAAGCCCATGAGAAAGGGCACTATGCTTCCATCCTTGTACCTCTGCCCCTTCTCAGGAGAGCTGCCTGCAAAAGACTGCCTGTGGCCTCAGCAACAACCAGCAAATGGGGAGCATGATCAACGCCAGCAGAGTCACATTAGGTTGTCAAATTCGATCCATGCCTAGAACCTGGCTTTGGAATTTCCACCTGTCACTGATGTACTTTAATCTCTGCTTGACTAGATGCCGTCTGCATGGCGTGTGGGGCACACACACCAGGAATTAATCTTTGCTGCTGTGAAAGTGGAAATCACTTTTTCCTCTTTTCCTTAAACCCCAGGAGAAAAACACAACAGCAGCTTTATTTTTGGTATTCCAGTACTTACATGTTCAACACCCACAGTATCTTTTCCCACCAACCTCTCTCTCTAATAAAAGGCAGCAACAGGAACACCTCAGAACGTATCATCTTGGTCAGTATATTCCCTCTCCCAACAGCCTCCAACAACAAATGCTTTACAGGCTGGTGTATGGGGAAAATCTGTCCTCTCCTGTCTCCAGCACCTCCTTAGGGCTTGCTCTCACAAGCAAGTGTAGTCAGTCAGTCTGGAGTAACTAATTTCCTCTACCTCTGTTCCCACAAGCATGGGAAAACTAGGGATTAAGTAGTTCTTCTCATTCCTGATTGGAGCTTATAAGAAACTGCTAGCAGGGGATGCTAGAAGAAGGGGGGGTTTAGAAATGCTGAGGTTTGATGGAACAGCAGTAGTCCAGGGATCTCCACCCCCTTTCCAAATGCACACCACAATTTCTTCAGAGAACGTAGCCTTCCCTTGCACTTTAACCCTGCTTATTCATAGAGGTTAATTCCCTCTCATTTAACCTCCCTTTAAATTCCCTCTCCCCACTCATGGGACCACAAGGAGGGTAAAGCAAGTTAGGAGGCAATTACCTCCAAAAAGCACTTGTGGAAAAAAAGCTCTTAGTAATTAGCTTACACCCCAAAGCACAAGGGAATATAGGTCACATTAGACAGTAATTTCTAGTTTCCATATTTAAGAGCTAGCTCAGCAGCTGTGTATGATATCATCACAGAGGGAAAGAAAGAATACCTCCTCCCCCCTCTCGCACAAAATACTTGCAAAAAAAATGGCATGGACATACATGAGGCCCACGCTGAAGACTGGCGAGGTGAACATCCGGGATGAAAAGAACTGGTTGAGTATCGAGATCCATAAATGGCTTGAAGACAGTGATGTCTGTCCGCTTATGGGAGGGAAGCATCGGCACTTTGACATCAGAGACTGTAAAGAAAAAGAACAGAAGTCTGTCAGACACAAACACACACACAGTAGGTTAGCCATGCCACACCCTTTAAAGGGCACCTTCTTCAAGTGGAAGGACTAAAGGGAGTCCTTGTTAGAATTTCTAAACCAAGCTGAGAGTGAGTGAGTGAGTGAGTGTGTGTGTGTACACCCCCTCTGAAGGCTGCTAATACTCTGCCACAAGAAACTATTTATCCTTAGAATTCAAGAGCTAGAGGTGTGTGCCAAGGGCCCATGTCTTTTTCGTTATTTAAATCTGCCGTTTTCATAAATATCAAATTTTGGTTTTTGTTTTCCATTGATTTCAATGGAACACACATTTTTGGCTGTAGCTTTTTTGTTTTTCATTATATTTGGCTGGAACTGGGAGTGATTATACCTTTAATGGAAGGCATTAAGTGTACTAAATTCCACAAAGATTGGATAAACTAATCATATTATTTTGCAAACATCTTCATATACATTCTTAGCTGTAACTTCTTTCATCTACATTAAATGTGAGGCAAACTTGGCAAGTTTATACCCCTTTCCATATTTACTATCTCTGCCAACTTTCAGAAGAAGTGGATTAAGGGTCTTGGTGGTATAAACAATTAACTTATAAATGTATGTCTGCAGCGCTTAACATCTTTGTAGTCCAACCACTGTATATGAAATCTGGCAGGGCTGTATATCACACTTTCAAATCATCTTTGCCAAATATCAGAAAGATGTGATAAAGGGTCCCAATTTTATATGCCTGCACAGCATATGCAGAGAAGGAGCCTATGCCAGGGATTCTCGTATGTGTCACTGTGGTATAAGATCGGTTTGTGATGCCAACTGGCCAGCAGAAATGTCAACCAAATATCCTCATTCTGTGCTGTGACCATCCCAACATGTCTCCCCTACTTGTTACTGGGAAGTCAGAAGCATCTGTTCAGGAAAGAGCCAATAAGTCTCTCTTATGTCCTCTGTCACAGTGCTGCAGGATGTGATTGTGATAACTGGCCAGCCTGGATGTGTAAACTATGTCTCCTGATTGCTTGGATGCTATCCCCAAAGTCCCAGTTATGTCCCTTCTATGCCCACCTCGAAACACTACCGATTGGTCCTGTAAAGCTGCAAGCATGCAGTAATTGGCCAATGAATGTGTCCGTCAGTCTTTTGGGTTACTCCACATCCTCCCTCCCTACAGTCTCCCACTCCCTTCCATGCCAGGTGCCTGCCTCTGACTGGCACTGCATGTGCTGCTATTTATCTGAATAATGGTCTTCAAGGGGACATTTATCAAATTGTCCTGTCGCTTGGCAGAGATGACAGGGAAGGTATGCGATACATTCCTGCCAAATGTCTTGTAAACAGGATGGAATATAAAAATGTTACAGCTCAAAATGTATTTTCAAGTTAATGTTCTTTATATTCTCAATACACCGTATTATTTGGCAGTAGGTGTGCCAAGTGCTACTACTTCCTTTTAAAGGCTTGCTTAGAAGACGCTGCCTCTGCTCAAAAGTAGAAAACTAATTAGGACCCTGCTTGCTTATCTCTTCCAGAGGATATGGGGCTTGGCAGAGGGTGCGAGAGCACCTTGTTACAGCCTCTCACTACTGGAGATTATACATGCGAGACTGATCATTAGAGTTATTTCACTTTTACCAGCACTTAGGAGATTCTGTTCTGTGCTGTAAAAAATGATCAATCCTTCCTATCTAGATTCTAGCTCTTGCTCTGCTATTCCCTGTGCGAGCCTCCGATTCTCTCTCTCAGATATGGGACGAACAATTGCCAAGTCCACAGGAGGATTGCAATGCTTGGATCATTAAGCATTGGGGAGAATCTGGAAATTGTCACTGGTTAATATTAAGTTAATTATTTAACATACAGCTGTTCGACTCTGGGGCCAGATATGAATGCCTACAGTTGAAATTCTGCAGTGTTATTCCAGCTTTATTTCCCCCATAAAAGTCACCTTTCAGAATCATAAAATCGTAGGGTTGGAAGGTACCTCAAGGGATGTCTAGCCCAACCCACCTGCTCCAAGACAGGATATTTTGTTCAGATGGCTCTTGAATACATCCAAGGAAGGAGATAGCACAACCTCCCTGGCCAATGAATTCCATTGCCCAACATTTCTGTTAGAAAATCCTCTCTGCCAACCCCAATATTTAACCAAAATCTGCACTGCTGCAATTTAAGTCCATTTCCTCTTGTTCTACCTTCTGTGATGGGGGAGAAGAAATGTTTCCCATCATTTTTGTGCCATCCTGTTAGATATTTAAGGAAGGGACGTGATAGCAGTTTTCAGTCTCCTCTTCTTCTTATGGGCCAAATCCTGCCATGTGAAGACTGAACCAACATTTGCCAAGGAAGATAGAAAACTTTGCTACTTTTAAAATTCTTGTTTGGCAGTCATCTTCTTCAATAATTCACTCTGATACTGTAGCTGTCATTCTTGGGACACAAGATCTCCCCTCCCGCATCATTTTAGTTAAATGCCAATGTTTAGTATTTAAAACTGAAAGTCAATCCGCCCCCCGTGGCGCTCTCTTGAGCAAGTGGCTATCCTTGCTGTATTGGAAACAGCACTGCCAACCTGCACTTGGCTGGATCAGGAAAATCCCGTTTAACAAGTTGCGAGTTCAATGCTGGTTGAACCAGTTAGTTAAAAAGCACAGCTTCCAACAAGTGCATCAGCCGGGCATAACATCTTCAAACTGCAGTGAGAAGAGAGTAGGTTGGTTTCCTCCCTCCATGTGGTGTTGAGAATGCAGGATGAACACAGATACACTCTTTACATGAAAAATGGACGTGCTAATATATAACCAGTCACCAAATAAATAATTCTTTAAGAGTTAATACAGAAACCGTGACCCTCGGGAAAGAATTAGGACTTTTTCTAAAAAGCTAATTTAGAATGATGTCACTAGAAACCAGAGCTGAAATGAGTACCCGAAAAAAGACAGGCAGGCAAACCAACTGCATATACTCTCTCTCAAGGGCAGCGAAAGTTCTCCCTCTCAGGGGCCACTCAGAGTTAGTACAAGCTCTGAGGGCCTCATAGAAGCTGGGGGCAAGGGTGCAGCTGAGGAAGAGGAGGTCCCAGATCTCATGATCTGCCCCTTATTCTCGTGTGCTTGCCCTCATCTCTTCTCGCTTAATCCAAGCCCAGTTTTTCAGCACTTTTTTGGGGGAGGTAAAGGGGCCAAATAGAAATTAGACATGGGATCGAGGTCCCCCACCCCTGCCCTACCCTAACCCAAAAATGGCATTTGGGGTAATAACCGATATCTACGTATGCTCTCTCTCATTTGGTGGTGGGTTTTTTTAAATTATTCATTATTTCAGTTTTTCAGTTATTTTGGCAATATTCGCACTATTATGCATGTGCAATTGCTGGAAAGGATGCAATTGAAATAGCCAAAATGAACCCAAGCTCTGAAACAATCAAAATTGTTTACCTGAAAAAAATATCATTCAGGTAGGGGAAGAGCTACCCAAAAAGGCAAATACTTCCCATGAATAATAAACCCACTACCCATTTCAACTGTATAGTCTTTCAGGGTAGACCGGTTCTAAGGAACTTCAAATGTTTGGGGAGTCAGGAAACCTGGGTTAGACTGCAGACTCTACTACTGGCTTTGCAGCACAACCTCAAGCAAACTAGATGGGGCTTCTACATTTCAAAGATTCTGAGCCCCTCCAGCTCCCATTGATTTCAACTTGCGTCATGGTGACTCTATAAGTTATGAAAATTGGGCCCTTGCCCTCAATGGCACTTGAGCTATCCCATCTGTAAAAATGGGGACAACCATGTTTAACCAGTTTTGTAGATTACCCTTGCAACCTGAAGATGAAAAGCATTAAGCCCAGCATGCATGCACACACACACACCTCCTTTGTTCTATGCCCACCCACCCACCTTTTCTCTCTTGATAAAAACATATTGCGGACCTTGCTACGTTAAGGAAACTGCTTTTGGAATGAAACTACAATTTTCAAATCCATACCTGGTTCACAATGCATCACAAAAGAGTTTGCAGCCCAACATACAGGGAACCTCAGCTCAAAGTGAAGTTACCCTGTGCCAGGAGGGTAGAGCAGAAAGCAATGCCATTATAGGAGGTTCCCTTGTACAGAAAATGAACTGATTTCTGTAGCTGAAACGTTGTCTTACTCAAGGGAGTATTTATTTTCTACTTACAGGCATTCAGCTGGGAGCTGGGGTCAGTGCACTTGCCTTTTCTTTTGCTTTGTTTTCGTTCTTCATCTCTGATCTTCCTCTCTGCTCCCTGTCAGAGGGGAAAAACCCAACACTTGGTTGTTTGCTTACTACCCCTGTGTCAGTGTCACCGATCTTTACAAAGTAGATACAACAGAGGTCAGCCCAACACTAACCTCTTCACAAGGGTCAAGCAGAAAATACCACGTTTGAAATCTGAACTCTCTACTTTGAGTCATCAAATAAGATCTAGTGAAAGTAAGTACCGCAATCTTCTGTAAGCATGGTACTGGGATACACAGGCAGCAGTTAGACAGCTCCTGAAGTTATTTTTTTATCCTAAATATAGAAACAAGTGCAATGTCTCCGTTAGCAGTAAATGCTGACCCTTCTAACTCAGGGACAGCCAAACATGAGGTAGATCGTGATTCACTGTAGATCTTAAGTTAGACCACTTGCACCCCAGACAGGGAGGTGGGGAGTGGGTGAGCCAAAAATCACGTCAGGAGGATCACGTGAAGTTCTGCTTGTGTGCATGAAGTTTTTCACGTGATAAACCCATTTCTGCCGTGATTTTAGTAACAGGAAACAGGGCTGAAAATCTAGCCTTGTCTCCAGTCACTGAAATCACAGCACATATGGGCTAAACACCACTGCATACAAGCAGAACTTCCTGTGATCCCCCCACCCTGTTTCCTCCCACCCTGGTCTTGTGTGCAAGCGGTCCTAGTCTCCAGTAGATCATAGTATAAGAAGGGGGACCATCCCCTCCAAGGTTGCCTCTGGAAAGGAGAGTGGCACTTGTGCCCCCGGGGAGTGTTTCTGGGGGGAGGAAAGGGGCTAGGAGAGCTCCTCCAGTGCAGTACAGAAGACCCTCTAAAGGAGAGTGGTCCTCTCCACTTATAAGACCAGTTACTGAGGCACCCAGTAGGAGGGATCCAGTCCTGGAGCAGCACCAGCCTTGTCTCTGACAAGGGCCGACGTTGGCTGCTTCAGAAGAAAGTGAAGGAAACCCAGAGAAGACAATATCCAGTCCATAGTGAAAGTTGCAAACCTACACCACACAGGCCCCGTTTTTTTCCTTTCTGGAAGAATTCTTGCCTCATGAGAACATAGATTATTTATTTATTAAGTATCAACAATCCACTGAGCCTGGTAAGAGAATAAAAAAAGTCCTCTGGGCAGAGCCTACAATCTTAGGCAAAGCTTGGCATGACCTTTAGTTTAAGGAGGTGCTAGCAAACCTAAATCAGCCTCTTACTTTAAAAGATTGTTCAAGTAAGTCAGCCACTGACTTGAGGTATCTTGGTCAGCCTGACTAGGATGACTTTTCTTCAAAATTAAAAGGCACTCCAAAACAATGACCTTGGGATGTTAAGTCACAATGGATATAGTTAAAATCTCCAGGCAATGAGGATCTTAACAACCTGACACCTGAACAAGGCATGGGATGAGACACATGAATGGCCAGCAGGTCAATATTTTCTTGTAGCTGCTTTGAACTATACATCATGTATCAGTTTAGCCTGCAATAGCTGAACTTCTACATATAGCTTTAATTCTGGAGTACTTTAGAGGGAAACCTTTTTGCATGGAAAACCTTTATTGCAAATGGCATTTGCTGTGGCTAGAATCACTGTATGCCACAATGAAGTTATTTGTGACTTGCAATGCACAGATGTTACTGTACGTGGATTCTGCTGCCACTACTTTCCCTGCATGAAAGTAGGCAGGCTGCCTCTTGATTCTGTACTAGCAGCATCAATGTACTAGCAGCATCAATGTACTAGCAGCATCAGAGGGCCTTGTAACCTCCCATCCCTCCCCTGCCCCTTATCCCTTTTGTAATAATTGATCTTGTAGTTAAAGTGAAAGTTGAGAATCTTGCCAGAAACGTTTATTCAGAAGCTGGGATTTAAGATGACAATTTTAACCCTGTGGCTACAAAGGAAGTTTGAAAATGTAGCTCATTGAGGCCTAGACATTCATCTCTTCTCTTTTTAAAAAACAAACGAACAGCACCTACATGTATTCGTTCTCGTGACTTAAATAGGCCTGACTCACTGTTTAACACTTAGGGTTGATAATATTGCATCAAATGGATTTAAAGAACTCGCAGGAACCTAGAACTTCTAGAAACTCTTCCAGGCTTTGTTGGTGCAACTTGTGTGCAAGCCTAACCCTGATGCCCGTGTGGGCTCCACAAAAGTGAATGGGGTTGTAAATGGGTGCAAAAATGTATCCATGGGCAAGAAGTACAATAGTGACGCTACATTAAACCCTGAGCGATTCAATTTGGCATGCCACTTCGGATTTTAAGTTTGGCGTGCCAAGCAAAGGCTGCTGGAGAAACTTTCCCCACCCCATCCCAGTTTTTCAGCTGGTCCCTGCTTGGCACTACTCTCCCTACAGTTTTTCCAGCAGTCTCTGCTTGGCATGCCGAGTTTAAAATCCACTGCACCAGGGTCAAGACCCCCTCCATGTTGCAAGGTGACTGCTGTATCTGTTGCAGTCACTACGCCCAGAAATCAGAGCAGAAGAGAACTGTGAAATCTGGTTGCGCTGCACCATCGGATTTCACAGTCTTCCTTGGAACTCCTAATCCGAATTAACCTGTTCACTAGGGGTGGAACTCCAGGGGGATTATTGGGTATCTGATTTATCGGTAGCGGAATATCAGATTTTTAACATTGCCAGTTTTATCAGATTTTTAACATTGCAGCCATTGACTTCAATGGACAATGTTAAAAAACGGAAATGTAAAAAATCCGATACTGCCAATACAATTATCAGTATGATCGGATTAATCTGATACCCGCCATTATCGGATAAATCAGATACAAATAGTCCCACCCCTACTGTCCACACTGCAAGTCAGGATTAATTCTTATTCTTGATTAAAAGATTAATGTAAACAGTTATTTCTGAATAACCACCCCGAATTAATGGATCAGGATTAAAAACTAATTCAGATTAACTGTGATCGTGTAAGGACAGCCACACGCCTTGCAAGCCCCACACTGGAGTTCTGCAGCAGTGGGACTGTGAGATTCTGCCTGGCCCTAGGCGTAATTAATGGAGCAGCAGACTGCAATGTCACAGTGATGCAAAATGCAGGTTGGAACACAGAGTCAGTAAAAAGCATCTCTGCATGCCCATTTTATAACATTTAAACAGGGCTTCACCTAGTATTTTGAACAAGTGTGTCAAAAGACTTGCCCATAATTCGGTGAAATGCAAGACCAATTCAAAACGTGAGGAGCAGGGTAACTGCTCAGTATTGTGTGCATTCACTCTGATGTGCAACTGCAGCACCATTGTTACAGCTGATCAGAAAGTTTTCAAAGCTTTTAACTTTCAAGGAAAAAAATTCAGGCGAAAAAGTTTTGGTCTACCAAAACATTATGGTTATCACCAGAACTACATTTCCCAGGATGCACCACCTAGCACTACATTTCCCCCTTCCCCCAAATCTCACATTGGTTTTGGTGAAAATTTTCTATTAACATTTAGTCCTGATTCAAGAAATTTCTTGCTATTTCAAAGTTTTTCATGGGATGAAAAGCTCATTTTCCAAACATCCCTCATCATTGTCTTTCACAAAGTTTTGTTACCTAAAGCGATGCCTGTACGATTTTTCACTAGTGGCCACATCTGTGAAGTATTCAGTATACTGAAATCTATAGAGAGTTGGAGGAGTTAAGTGCCATGGATAGTACAAAGTCAACGGCTCCAAGGAGTTGTAAAGTTTTTGGTAGTATTTTAGTAGACTCGTTGGCATGCAGCACTGAGTTCAACATGTTAAGTACCTTAAAAACAAAAAAAACCTGACCCTAGGCATAACAATTTAAACACAGATGGTGGCACCCAATGGACAACCTTTTTTTTTGGCTTTGAATTATGAACCTCAAGCTTCCCTATCTGTAAAACAGGTCAGATATGCTTCCATCGAATATAAATTCATCGTTCTTTGAGGTGTTTGGAAATTTGGATGCATTGGCACGACAGTGCCTAAAGAAAACATTAAGTGATTTTGCCAGCACTGCTGGCCTCTTCTTTGAGTCCTGCCTCAATATTATTCCAATTTGATACTGAGCATAAGTAGTGACATACTGGGTCAGACCAATGAGCCTTTGAGCCCAGCTCCTGTCTCAGACAGTGGCCAATCTTGGTCACTTGGAGGAAGTACCCAACAGGTCGCAATGATGCAATCAGTTTCCTGTTGGTCACTTCCATCTCCCAACAGTAAGAGGTTACATCTTCCCCCAAACCTACCCAGCTAATAGCAGCTAATGGACCGGACCTATCCTCCAGAAACTTGCCCAATCTCTTTTTAAACCCAGCTATACCACTGACCTTGACCACATCTTCTGGCAACAAATTCCACAACTTAATTGTGTGTTGAGTGGAAAAAAATGTTTTAAGTCTGCTTCTTGTACTCATTCCACACCACTCATGATTTTATAAACTTCTGTCATATCCTCTCTCAGTCGTCTCTTCTCCAAGCTGAAGAGCCCTAACCTACCTAGCCTCTCTTCATAGGGGAGCTGTTCCATACCCTTTATCATTTTGGTTGCCCTTATATTTCTACAATACCTTTTTACATATAGGGGATTTTGGTGTTTGCAGACGCCCTGCTTAGTGCCATTTTTCCAGGGACCTCTCTCCAAGGTTGGCAATGACACTGTGCTTAAAAAAGGTCTTTCAAAGTTCCCAAGATCCAAGGGTGACAAACTGATTTGAGATCACTTCAACACCCAAGATGAGTGGAAATCATGGGATTTTATTTCTTTGTACAAGCATTAAAGCAACTAGAGTTTGACTGCTCACAGGAGTAGCTCCCAAACATTTGCCTGTATGGCCCCATTTTGAAGCTTAAATATAATCTTGTGGCCCAAGAAAGCAACAAAGACATGTAAAGTATAATTAGGTATCAGGATCATGACTCCAGCTGCAAGTGGCATGACCCCACTTGGGATTTTGAGTCAGCTTGGGAGCTTCTGGTTGAACGTAATGTGCAATAGAACCAAAAGGCCACTTAAACCAAACAGAAAAGTTGCCAAGACTTTAGTTTGAAGGTTGACCTGGTCTTACCTTGTCACAGAAGACTTTAATCTGGCAGTAGGCCCTGTGGACAGGCTTGTTACTCCTGTTGTTGTAGCTGTAGGTGTCGATCTGAATGTTCAAAGGCAGCCCTTTGACTCCTTTCTGAGAGGAGAAGTCGGTGCTGAGGCAGTTCACAGATATGAACACCTGCAAACAAAGAAGGAAGCGCCCATCAATGGCAGCGACGCTAGGCACTCTAGGCAGTCTTTTCAGCTGGCCTTATCAGGAAAGATGGCTCAGGTCATAAAACACTTTTTGTATGCTGACTGCTTAGTCTGAACCCTACATTATCAGCATGAGAAGTAGTGTGAATACTGGGAGGTGGCTGCAGGAGGTGCAGTTGCACCCTCCTGGCTCCTGCTCCTTACAAGCCCTTCAGGCAGGCCTACATTGCAAAAAAGGGCAGGGGTAAAGGGGTTTCCTTCTCTCTTTCTGATGCGGGCACGCCCTCTTTTTGAGAGCCATGGCGTCACGACATTTAGGCAGGGTGTGGCCATGTCAAAACCTTTCCAAAGTGACCACACCGTTTCCCCCAAGCATTGTGACATGACAACACTTGGAAAGAGGTGGGGCCATGTTGGAAAGGGCTGGGGTGAAGAAACGTTTGCCCCCTCCCCTCCACTTCCCTGAATTTGTGGAGATCCACTTGGCTGTCGGCCTCCCCTCTTCCCGCAGACAATGTAAGACCTGGCTGTTCCGCCAGGCCTTTCCTGAGGGAGATGGGGTGGGTGGGTTGGGTTAGGGTGGGGGGGGGATGGGGTTTTATATTGTTTTTAATTGTAATCATTACTGTTTATTTTAATGTTTTAAAATGCTTTTAAGATGTTGTGAGGCGCCCCGAGATGCCGGAGGCAGGAGGTGGCGGCATATTAATTTTAATATAAATCAATCAATCACTTAATTCTGCAGGCACCCTTGATTAGATGTAGGAGATCAAGCACTAAATCCATTAGCTGGAAAGAACAGCAGACTAAGCCCACAAGTCTGACTTCACTGAAGTCAATGGCTAAACTCCCATTGGCTTCAGTGGAGTCAGGACGGCATATCAAGTGTATTATGGGGCCTAGCCAGAAAAAGGGGAACAATGACTCGCTCTTCGCTAGTGGAGATTACAACAAATATCAAGCACTACACTTAAACACAACCAGTTTTAGCTGAATTTTAATGTAGTGTTTTAATCTATTTTTACTGTATTTTTGTATTTGGCGGCTGAATGGGGCAAAGAGTCGTTGGTGGGCCGTTAGTGGACAGAGGTGACTACCAGCACAACATCAAGATCAATCCGAGCTCCCCCTCTGGAACCAACCCACCAGGATGCCTGTCCTCCTCTCTCACCCCCTCGCTCCCCTCTTCACCCGCTTCTTCCCCTACTCCTTTTCCCTCTCCTCCTGCCCCCCACTAAGCCTATCATTTCTGTCCACCATCCCCCTCACCTCCACTTCTTGCCACCTTCCCCTCTGCCCCAAGGTCAGTTTCCCACCAATCCCATTGCCCCCCTTCCCCATATCTTATCCCCATTCCCTGTCTTCCCCCTGATCAACTCCCATTCTCCTGTTCCCCCTGGAACTGTCACTCCTCTGCTAACAAAGTCCCCTATATCCATGACCTTTTCTTCTCTCGATCCCTTCACCTTCTCGCCCTTACTGAAACCTGGATCTCCCCTACTGACTGTCACCCCTGCCACCCTTTCCTACGAAGGTCTCTCCTTCTCCCACCAGCCCCGCGCCAAAGGCCAGGGTGGTGGCGTAGGCCTCCTCCTCGCCTCTTCCTGCCAGTTCCAACCCCTCCCCCCTCTCTCTCCTTCCCCTCCTTTGAAACTCACTCCGTACGCCTCTACTTCCTTCTCCACCTCCGTGTTACTGTGATCTACCCACACACACACCCGGCTCCCTCTCCTCCTTTCTCTCCAAGTTCGAGTCCTGGTTCACCCTATTCCTCTCGGATGACATCCCCACACTCATCCTTGGCGACTTCAATATCCATGTTGATGCACCCTGTCAGTCTGGCATTGCGCACTTCCTCTCCTTAGCCTCTTCCTTTGATCTCCACCTCTGGACTAGCTCCCTCACCTACACTGATGGTCACTCTCTTGATCTCATGTTCTCTAGGAACTGTTCTGTCTCCGATCTCTCCTTCGAGCCCCTTCCCATCTCTGACCATTTCCCTGGCTCCTTCAACCTCTCCCGATGCTCCCCCTCCTCTTCCCCATCTCCTCGTTTCTTCCGCGATCTGCAGGCTATTGTGCCCCAAAACTTTGCCTCCTCCCTCTCTCCTCTTCTTTCCTCAGCTTTCTCCTCCTCCCCCGACTCCGCCATCAACTCCTCTCTCGCCTCCACCCTCGACTCCCTTGTCCCCCCTCTCCACCATCCCCCACACCTCCATTTCTTGCCCCCTGTCCTTCTGCCCCAAGGCCAGTTTCCCACCGATCCCATTGCCCCACTTTCCCTAATCTTATCCCCATTCCCTATCGTCCCCCTAATCAACTCCCATTCTCCTGTTCCCTCCCTGCTCCTCACGCCCGGCTCGCTCCCATAACCCTCGCCCTTGGCTCACCCTTACCATTCGCCATCTCCGCTCCTGCACCCGGGCTGCTGAATGCCTCTGGTGCAAATCCCACTACCGCACTGACTTCAAATTCTGCCATCTCCCTCACTAGACAGCAGTACGATGCCTCACGCATTGAGTCCTGCTCCCGGGACCCTCGCCACCTCTTTTCCACCTTTGACTCCCTTCTGAAACCCTGCCTGTCTCCTCTGCCAAAACTCTCATCCACACCCTAGTCATCTCACACCTTGACTCATGTAACCTCCTTCTCACTGGCCTTCCCTGCTCTCACCTTTCTTCCCTCATCTCTGTTCACAACTGTGCTGCCAGTATCATCCACCTAGCCCGTCGCTTCGACCATGCGCAGCCTCTCCTCTCCTCTCCCCACTGGCTTCCCATTCCTGAGCGTATTCTGCACAAGCTCCTCATCTTCACCTACAAGACCTTGCTCCCCCCTACCTCTCTGCCTTGATCTCCCTCCAAACCCCTGTTCGAGCACTCCGCTCCTCTTCCATCCCGTCCCTCACCCTCCCACGGCTCCCCTGCTCCTCCAACCGCCTTCGTCCCTTCTTCCTCGCTGCCCCGCATGCCTGGAACTCCCTCCCTGCCCTCATCCGTCTTGCCCACACCTTCAAGCCCCTCCTCAAAACCTACCTCTTCTGATCTGATCCGCCTTTCCTAACTCCTGCTTATCACCCCCACCCAGGATTATCCCCTACTTGTTATCTGCAAACTCCTATTTACTGTAACCAAGCCAAGAACGTGTACCTGAGTTCTCGCATCCTTGTGAATGTTGCATCCCTTGTCTCTCCCTCTGTTCCCCCTTCCCTGTCTCCCCTCCCCCTGTCTTTAGATTGTAAGCTCTCAGGCAGGGACCGCGTCCATTTTATTCTCTGTAAAGCGCCAGGTACATTTCTAGCGCTATATATAAATGCTAATGCTAATAATAATAATAATAATATTTTGTGTTTTTATTGTTAGCCGCCTCAAGCTGCTGGGAGTAGAAGAGGTGGGATATAAATATTTAACAATAAATAAATAAAAATCTAGCTAAAAGTTGGCTTTTTAATCTTTATTTTCCTTGAGTAATGTCTCATCTAGCCAATGTAATCTAGCGGATAAAGTGCTGAGGTTTGAACCCTGGTTTACCGGGGCCCATTTTAGTCAAAACTCACTATTAAGACGGCCCATATGACAACTACTACCATACTACACTGAAATCCTGCAATGCGTGACAATGTATCTGAAGAGAAGCATTTTAAGTTTTGGAAGGACCTGAAATGAAGTCTAATTTTGCCTATGGGAAAGTCAGTCAAAAATAAAACTCATTTTCTTAGTGTGAAATGAATGTTTTCCAAAGAAAAACGCAGCTTTATAAAACAAGGGTTTTTGGGCAGGAATTTCCCAAACAGTGCTATCTGTTGGTTAACAATTGTAGGACGATTTTCCAGCATGCCTTTCAAAAGGACAGAGTTTCATGCATGCAAGGAGGCATCTATTAAACACTGGGGAGCAAACACCATTCCCTTACAAGCATGGTCCTAGTGATGGTGGATTGTCACCAAGTTATGGGATCATGAAGCAACAATAGGATTCCCTTCCCATCCCACAAAAAGACAGCCAAGAATTCTAATCCAAATTCCAAAGTGAGCACCTAGCCCAGAGTTTATTTTCCTCTTACAATATTAATTTGAACTTTAAAGTATCTACAGTCAACGAAGGACCCCTGCTGGAATTCTGTAAGTACTGCACTTTTCCAAGCAAGCGACTTGGAATTAACAACTTCAGTTTTTTGAAGAAAACAAATGTGCTTTATAGTTCTGAAAATGTGTTTCATGGAGCTTAAGCTAGTACCTGAAGATTTGGGTAAACCTGTCGAATCACCCTACACTGAAAATGGCAGTTTGGCTAAAAACATATCCATTTACGCTCTGACGGGTATCCATTTCAGTTATTTGATCATGGCTAATATTCAGGTGTTCAAAAGACTTCAAAAAAAATGCAATACCATCTGCAACAATAAGCCCACTATTCAATTCAGCAATAACGTTTTACGTAATTTCTCTCTATAGGATACCACAAACCCTTTACAAACAGTAACAAAGGGGGAGGCCAAATTGATAAGGGACGCAAGCAATCCCCTTTCTAAAGAAACTGAATAAGACTTGCTGTCTACTACAGTGCAAACAACTGGATTACAAAACTTTAAAATATTCTTCTTTTCATAATAGTTTTCAACAATGTGCATATAATTATGGAGAGCAACTGAATGCCTAATAGCCAAAATCAGCGTACGTATGCGAAGATCTTGAGTGGCACCCAGTCTAGTTGATGATACGCATACACGCTAAAATGCACACTAAAAAAGTACTGTGTGCGCCTCTGTAATTGTACACAGTTGCACTTTCATCTGGAAAAAATCAGCCCCTCAGCATCCAGTCGTCTCTCTCCAACTTTGAACAAAGATTATTTTAGCCCATCATAACTAAAATTCTGCAGCATGGAAAAGCAAACCAGTATCCGGCTTTGAATCTGGATAATTAGCAGTAATGTTTCCCTAGGTTTTAACTTTAAGAAATTCTGATCCCTAAATTGTTTGCAGGATATAGTTTTGGGTTGCTACCTCTGGAGAAACCAAGGTCTGAAGTTTTCATTACATGACAATGCTTTTAAGGACTGAGCTTCTCCAAAATGCATTTACCATGGAGCAGGTGGTACGAAGCCAGTGGATGACAAGCGTCATTTGACTGACCTTCAATCAATCAATCAATATTTGTTTATTGTCTTGACCACGGGTCATAACAAATCCAAACAAAATTAACACACAACATTATATAAAAAAAACCAAATATAGAACGAAGACAATTTAAATCCCTGTGACCCTTGTAGCTAGCAGTCTCTTGATCATCAGAGCATGAGCTAGGTTTTCCACCTTCAAAATAATACTAGGATTTGAATTCGCCAATAAATATGACAATTTCACATGATTTTCCCAGGACGTTTTCCCAACCAGAAGTGGTGTTAAAAATTTGTGCCTTACTTTTGCCGTAGGAGTACAATAAAAAAAATAGTGGAATATATCCTCAACTTTCTGCATGCCACAAGGGCAAAATCTTACCTCATAAGGGATATAAAATTGTATCTACCTTCCATTACAATTGTGGGCATCAACTGACATTTTAGCAAAGTTAGACTTATGAATAGTAAAATTAGTTACCACGGTTAAATATTGCTCAAACTGGTGTGTTTTTTTAAAAATCTTACGGAGCATAGGAGCTATCTTGCTTTGTGACAATACTGATAAATCATTTTGCACATACGTGTCTTTCAGTCCATAAAAAATCATGGTATTCGCCTTCGACGCAGGATAGCTACTCAGAAAGGCAATGGGAAGACCTACACGTTCAGCTAAAGACATCAAACTACCTTTCCGTAATGAGACAAAACCATCATTTGCTTCTCCAGCAAACATAACTTTGCTGGCGAGGTGTCTGACATACTTTCTAATTTAAGCTAATATGGGAAGGGACTATAACGAATTCTCATCTCTACTGGTAGAACTCCAGTTTCAGCTCTCATCATACTTGTGGGTGCGCATATAGATGTACCCAAGTTAGCGTGGAGTAGCTTATTATTATTATTATTATTATTATTATTATTATTATTATTATTATTGACAAAGGGAAGACAAGAGATAAGCAAACAAATATGCAAGTGGCTGCGAAGTCTCAAGTGTGCGTGCTTGGCTTGGTTACAGTTAGGCAGGAGTCTGCAGAGGAGGGCAGACCGTAATACTTCCAACTCGTCTACTTTAGTATGGCCCCAGATCTCAATCCCAAACACACTTTGGGGATATAGTTTATGGTTAATGAGTTTCAAAGTTGGCAATACTAATCTCCCACCAGCCATTCTCCAAAGCTTACATACACCATTTGCTGCCTGGGCCATTTTTAATTTTGCCATGTCCAACTGGTCGCACCATGTACCCTTAAAAGAGAACATTACTCCAAGATATTTGTATTTATTCACCTGTTCCAGGGAGATGGAATCCAACTGCCATTCCCTCACTATGTGTTTCTTGGCAAAAACCATGACTTTTGTTTTATCGTAGTTAACAGAAAGATGTTTCCTTCTGCAATACAATCCCAATGGCCACAGAAGCCAATTTCGGAAGCAGACACAGTACCATGTCATCCGCATACAATAGTACTGAGAGTTGTCTCCCCTGGATGTGAACTGGATGAAATGATGTCCCATAATTCCATTAAGTCATTGATAAAAAAAATAAAATAGATAAGGGGCCAACACACATCCCTGTTTCACTTCATTAGTTACTGGTATAAGCTTCTGTCAGGTGGCCAGCTTTGTGTTAATCTAACTTTCAAAAAGATGTTCTTATACAACATCTGAACCAACAAAAGTAATCTTTTGCCCATATTTGTTTAATTTAGTTTTGATCGTAAGATGTTCCTGTCCATAGTATGAAAAGCAGTTCGTAAGTCTCCAAAAGTGGCATACAATTTCCATTCCCTGGTATTAACATATTTTTCAGTTAAATGTACCAACACAAAACAATGATCTATAGCCGGCCTTAAAACCAGCTTACTCCTCTGAAAAGAAACTGCTGTCCTCAGCCCATTGTTCTAATTTACCCAATAGAAATCTTGTGTAAAGCTTAGCCACAATGTCAATTAAGCTTATCGGGCAATAATTACCAGGTTCAAGTATATTCCCTTTTTAAAATACAGGGACTACAATACTAGTGTTCCATCCCAATGGACCTTTCAATGTTCTGGTAGAGAATTCAATGGGATTTTTCTCCCGGGTTGCTCACAACAGTGTCCTGGAGATTAAGACCATCCACAATCCACTTACTCCAGAGCCCTCATGGTTTCAGTTGGGACTACTCTGGAGTAAGTGGTTTGTGGATCATGGCTCATCTTCCTGCAGGCTCACACACAATTCTGGATGGTTGGAAGACCTAATATCTCTACACATCATGAATATTTGCATATTTCCCTCATCTTTTACTTGAATCCAAATGAAATAAAATGTTTACAAACAAAAGTACTTCTGTGACTGCCCAGCACATGGTTCTATAGGCATTACAACCAATTATATATGGCTTTTGAACTTTGGAAAATCTGTGTCACTAAAGGGCTTGTTCTCACTAGCAAGGTGGAATAATTTACCTCCCCCAATTGCTGTGCCTGGAAGCAAGTAGGGGTGTACAGAAGGCACATGATTTGTTTTCATTGACAAAAAAACTGTTAGTTTGGGGGATGTTTTGTAAACAACCCATTTGTTTTCATTTGTTTTTTCATTTTATTCAAAATAATTTAAAAATAGTTTTTAAAAAATCACTGCACATGCACGAAGGCTGCTGGGGCCCTGCGCACCCTTTGCGATTTACCGCAACACAGTGCTCATGAAAACAAGCCCTTCATATTACATGTCTGTGCTGGAATACCCATACTAATTTCTTTGCAACTGGCTAGCCATTAATGCCATGTCTTTGGCTAGTAGAAATTGTCATTTTCAAATATAAAATGTCTACTCTTACTACGGCAAGGGATTTGGGGAATGGACGAGTGCAGGTGTTTTATCTTTGTAAATTTTAGTTTACTTGCCCTGCCAAACATCCATGCTTTATGGTTCAGGTGGGTTCAGGCCTTTAGAAGTTAGAGGCTTTGAACACATCAACATGGGAGGTCTTTATCATCACAGAGCTCTCTGTAGGTAGTTCTCATTGGAATCCACAACTAGTAGAAATTGTTAATTAGCTGAAAAAGAATAGACAAATCCATTCTAGACTTACTGTGAACACCCTCCCTTCCCACAGGCTGGCAGTGCTAAAACCCAATAGGTTCTTTTTCACCTCTATAGGATAGCACAGGCAAAGGCTAGTTTTGGCCCTTCGTAAAAGCTATTTGGCATGATCTGCCCACCTCAATGTGATTGATAAAGGATGCACACTTCCAACACCACTCTTTCCCCGGTCTCTCTCCAATGCCAGACAGCATATAGCGAAGCCCCATTTGACTGGGAACAGCTTTGTCATTTCAATATAATTTGAGTTCTTAAGTCTCTGTTTGGGAAAGACTTGAATCCAGATCTCATAAGAAAAACAGGGGTGAGTGAGCCAGCGACAGCCCCACCCCAAAATTGCCACAAGAAAGAAAAATGCAACCACAGAAGTCACACAACATCTGTAGCCTGTCGAGCAAGATTCCTCTTCAGATGTTCAGCCTATTTTCCTGAGGGCAGTTCCGCATTCTTGGCTATATTAATTGTTGCTTGTTACTTTGCAAAAATATTTCCATCTCTCCTCCCAAGATTCAGAATTTAGACGGTGATGGCACTTGGAACATAGTCACGATCTAGACACTAGGACAGGCCTGTGCAAGTGTTGGCTTCTAACCCAATACTTGGCGTTGCTATATTTCCTTCCACACAAGAACATAAGAAAAACTCTGACAGAATAAAACTCTGATTTAAACACTCCTAGCCTATATAAAGTGCTCAATGGTGCCAAAACTAGCATGGAAGCCGCTTCTCGGCTATAAATGCCTTACTGATGCTGAAGCTACTTCTTGTACATTCAGTGTTTGGCTTTCTTATATTCAGCCTCCATTAGTAAAGAGAGCCAACGAAGCCTAGTGGAGGAGGCAGAGATAGGGAACCTGAGGCCCAAGGCCCAAACATGGCCCATGGCTAGTTTTTATTTGGCCTTTTTCCAACTCCTTGATCTGGCCCATGGATCCATTCCCTACCCTCAAGCAGAGAGGAGAGCCGCTAGGGAACCAGAGCTTCCTGCTGACCCTACCACAGTCCCGTCCCCCCCCCCCCCCCCCTACTCAGCCTCTGGGCCCCATCTCAACTCCCTTTACGGAGCTCACCAGGAACACAGTCAGCACCGCTGCCAGGGAATATCCAAGTTCTAGAGATTCCACAAGTGCCCCCAGCAGCCCCTGCTCAGATTCTTCTGGTTCCACAAAAGCTTCCTTACAGGGCTCTCCTTCCTACAGGCTCTATTGTGGTAACACCACCCTTCCCATCCCCACCCACCAATGTGGATACAGGCAAGGCCACCTCCTCCTCCTCCTCCCCAATTCGGATGAGATGGTGGCCCGTCCTCCCATGGATGTAGCCTGTGCTCCATCTGCCATGCGCAACAGAACATGTAAAGGCTTTTCCGGTCACACTGAGGAGACTGATGACAGCCAAGAAGGTCTTTAAGTCTTACTGGACCCATGTTTGGTATTCTTGGGGTTGGAGAGACAGGATAGGTCATGCTCCCTATTTTTGAGGAGCTGCTAGAGCCCTCTGGAACTGTATGGGAGAATCCATCTTCTGCTACCCCCACAAACAAGTTGGTTGACGCCCTTTATACAGTCCCTCAGGAGGGGTCCTTAATGTTCTTTTGCCATCCAGTGCCAAACTCGTTAGCGACAGCAAGAGCCATGCAGAGGTCTAGATCTGGAGCGGTCCAGACTTCCCCCATCAGCTTGTGAGGGGTGTCATTTGGATGTACTTGGCTGAAATGCCTCCTCTGTGATGCTATCCCTTAGGACTGCGAGCTACTTGTCCGCCACGTGTGGCTACCAGCACTAGTTGTGGGCCCAAGCTGCCATTACCCAGACCCTACCCTGCTAGCAGCCCTACAGAAGGAAGGTGTTCATCTGGCACAATTTCAACTGACCTCAGCTATGCACAGAGACAACTGTGCAGTACGCAGCATAGCCTTGGCAACTGTAATTAGAAGGTATGTATAGCTTAGGTCTACTGCACTTACGCTGGAGAACAAAACCCAAATAGAGAATCTACCAGTCAATGGTACTGACCTCTTTTCAAAATTGACAGGTAAGACACTGGCGAAGATTAAGGAGACTGGTTAGACAGTGAGAGTAGTTCATGCTATAATAAATAAATAAATAAATAAATAGCACTCTTCTATACATGCCTCCTACTCATACTGCCACAGGGCCATGTCCTCTTCCTTCATGGGGGAGGGGACGGTTCTAGTCATGCCTTAGCCAGAAACTCACTGGGTGACCTTGGACCAGGCACATTATTCCCTCAGTCCAACCTACCTCACAGGGTTGTTGTGAGGATTAAAAAATTGTTAGTTCTATGTAAAGCGCTCCGAGTGCCATGTCAGAGGGGTGCTATAAAGATTATTATTATTACTTACTGCTGGTGGCATGGAGCTGCTCAGAGGTGCAAATGACTTTGGGACACAGTATCAACAACTTCATGCGGATTTGTTTGTAAGCTCCAGCTCTCCTCCATCGCTATTAGAATGTAAACTATAAAAAGCAATAATCAAATGTGTCCAGAGGCTTGCATTGCTCTGGGTACCATAAAGTTGCTCAAGCAGAGTATTAGAATTTGATTTTCCTGAAATACTTGCATAAATAAAGGCACAAATATCACTCTGGGGTGATGCAAAAAGTTGAACAAAGTAATAAACTTGCCTGACTCCAGAATTTAGGCTCCTGTCTTAGTTAAATCACAGGAATAATTCTGTGTCACACAATGCTTGGCATCCAAAGGAAAAAAATCCTTCCTTTTGTGAGCGAGCTTCTGCAGTGTTTTTTTAAAAATAAAGTTAAAGGCAAAACCACTCTCTGTGATAACCGGGGGACTGCTGAAGCCCCGGTAATCGAGGAAACCGCTTGAGCTACAGTTCTGAAAATTTATCCATGGCTTACATTTGTGCAAAGTCGTATGTGACAGTGCAAAGTTTGAAGAAGATCCAGCTAGAAGATCAAAAGTTCTATCAAAAGTTATAAACGTTAATTGGTTGTGGTCAAAATGCACAGTGTCCCGACTATTTTGAATCAATATCTCCTCCGCCCCCCACCCCCCCCCAGACAAGTTGAGCCCACGGATTTCAGAGCCTTGGAGCTCAAGATCTAGATCAAGTGCTGGTGTACTTCAACTAACAATTGGTGCAGCCAAAAATGTTATTAAACATTACCCACACAAAAATCAGTTCTGCTGGCTGGCGCATGTGCAATCAAGCAGCCACTGACTGCCAAAAAATAGCATAAGGAAAGTTACGTGACTCTGATTTTTAAAATGATGTCAGGAGTCAGCTCAGTCACAAAGGCTTTAAGCTCTAAGTCATTTGGATAATGTCAATTACCCACTTGCCTCAGAAAGCCAGCAAGAGGACGCGCTAGTCAGTTTTATGTCAATTACCCTCTGGCCTCACTCCATAGTTTTGACTCGTATGAAAAAAGTCTGCAAGTTTTCACTCTGTATGAAAAGTTGCAGACTTTCCATAGGGAGTGAAAGTATGGCGTGACAGTGTCCCCATGCTGGGCCTTGAACGTGCAGTGCAGAACAGCCCTGCCTGGCTGTGTCTCTTCTCCTTCCTTCTGAGTGGAACTCCCTCCCTGCCAACATCCGCCTTGCCTCCTCCCTCTGCTCCTTCAAATCCCTCCTCAAGACCCACCTTTTCCATGCTGCCTTTCCCAATGCCCACTAGTCTTTCCCCTTACTCTTACTGTCAGCCCTCCTCTGCTGACTGCTGCTACCAACCTCCTAGTAACCAAGCCAAGTACACGCACCTGAGACTTCGCATCCGCCTGAATGTTTGTTTGTCTTCTCCCATGTCTCTCCCACTGTCCCCTCTCCTTGTCTCCCCCTCCTTGTCTTTTAGATTGTAAGCCACAGGCAGGGACCGCGTCTGATTGTATGTTCTGTACAGCGCCAGGTTTTGCAACTGGCGCTATATAAATGTTTAATAATAATAATAATAATCAACGGCTGTTGGGGAAGGGGGAGCAGGGAGAACCACTCGTTCCAAAAATGAATGGAGGGAGCAGTTCTGTAGGTTCATCTCCACCCCCCACCACCACCACCACCACTACCTTGTGCTGGGGAGGCAAGACACAGACCTGGCTCATTCAGCACAAGTAATACAGGCTGAGGTGATATTTGCATATATCTGCATATGATTTGCATGCAGCCCCAAGCATCCCTGTGTGGGGCTGGGCTAGAAGGCTAGAACTGCCCTGCAAAGCAATGAACCTGCTGCCAATCTGAAGGGAGGGGGGACTGCCCAGCCAGTGTGTGCCCTAAGCCTGGAGTTCCTGCCTTGCCCCATAACTCTGCATCTCCCTCCCTGTTCCCTGTCTGGATCCTGCCCCTCGGGATATGGATATGATATTTTAAATATGGATATGACTGTTAAAAACAGAGGGCAAAGATGGCTATGACTTTCATGCTTCTGGTTTTCTCTTTCTATCCTTCCTTATGGTGTATCCACATGTGAACATATCACAAAACTGACATGTGACCTATATTCCATAATTTACCATCAACATTAACATAATATATACTTCATTCTTTTCCATACATACTTACTCTTATTATTTATCACTAACTAAACTATCACATTTCCTTATTGATCATTTCTTTATCATAATTCGACGATGAACAATTTTTCCAAACTGCCTTAACTCTGTCCTTTTGCCGCAGAATTGCAATGTGTACAGCCAATTTCATAGTGTGGTCCACACGGACATTGTCAACAGTTCATTGTATAACGTGTATACAATTTTTATATACGTAAACAACAGAGTTAAGGCAGTTTGAAAAAATTGTTCGTTGCCAAGTTATGAGATTAGGTAATGGCACAAGACAGTTCTTATTTTGCCTGCAGCGGTTCATGCGTATTGTGAATTGTAGCCCTCCTATATTTTGTTGAAGAGTATAAAAACGTATAGGACATTGGAACGCTCTGCTGCAGTGGAGGTAGCTGGCACCCAGAGACACAAGGGCTTGGAAGCCAACAGTCCAAACTGCTTGTTGTTGCTCTTTCTGGCAAGGGATACAACCCAGAGGCATGCTAAAGGGGGTTGGGAGCACCCCTGGAGGTCTGTTTGCCAAGTAGCTCAAAGTCTGGATTCCACCCAGTCCTTTCTTGCCCTGTCACCGTTCAGAGAAAAGCATTACAAATATCCAAGTTGAAGACTGATACCAAACAACTTAAGGCACTTTTCCTAAAAGACATTCAATAGTCATTGGGAAAAATAAGGGGAAGCCACTAAAGGCAAATGAGTCTAGTTTTCACTGTTGAAAGAGCCTGACGAAAAACAAAATGGGGTCTTCTCAATGCCGTCATGATACTCATTCTTATGCTTCCCACATACTTCCCAGTTCCTTTTGCTTCAGAGGGCGGTGAGCAAGGGGAGCAGGCATGGGAGATAAGAATTGAGCAACACATAAAAGCACAGGATGCCGCAGTCTCTTCCAGCATTTTGGATTTGCCACATGAAATCTGGGTCACGTGATGGGTGTGTTCAGCTTGTATGCGTCAGCCACTTATCTGTTCAATATCTGCAAAACTGGCTTTTTAAAAAATACCCCACAAAACTCACAGCATGTGCTAAAGAGGAAAGAAAACACCATGATCCACTACTGCAGAGTCAGTCAGATATTTTACCTGGTCACAGTTAAAACCAGATTCAACAAGAAAGTTTTAGTGCAAACTAATTTTAACACTATGGATTGCTGTTTTTTAAAAAAGACATATCCATGCTTTTAGCCTAGTGGATAAGGTGCTGGAACTGAACCTGAGACACCAGGGTTAAAATCCTGTCTTAGCCACAGATCCATTGGGTGGCCTTCGGCAAGTTACTCTCTCTCAGTTTCCTGTATGCAAAACAGGAATGTCACAGATTTTATTATGAGAGTGAGCTAGTTAAGGACTGTAAAAGACTTTGAAGATTCAAAGTGCCATCGAAGTGATAGATAAATTCCGAGAGAACTAGAAGAAGGCTGCTTTTAGACGTGCGCAGGGCACTCGCGGTGTGAAATCCCGTGGCACAGAAAAATTCTGCAGGTGGAGTTTAGACGAGACTTCTTGCGCATTACAGCCAGTCGTGCATTCTTTTAAAACTGTGGACCAAATACCTTGTTTAGTTCACGGCTTTAAAAGAATGCGCAACCGGCTATAACGCGCAAGTAGTCTTGTCTAAAACCCACCCAGGGGACTTTTTCACGCCACATGATTTCACGTCACGAGTGCCCTGTAGAGATCTAAAAGCGGCCTAAATCTCACTGTTCACAATGGAATAAGTTGAAATAAATAAATAAATGCCAAGAAATGCCAAGAAAATCCGTCTTTCCTTAGGTTTCTCTTCCTTCCCTTGTCTCTCCTAGATTGTAAGTTGCTCAGGGCAGCGACCCATATCTAATTAATGATTGCTTGGTGCCAGGTACATAGCGTGCGCTATATAAATAGTAAATACATAAAAATGATAATAAAAATCACATTATAAAAGCAGCTGTATCTTGTGCTACCATCCACACAACATGAATGAAGGAGTTCCCAAACTGTTTATGATCTTAGTTTTGTTGCAAAAAAATGTATGATGATGATCATCACCGTGGGATGATGCAATTTGTAAGTTACTGATGAAAACAACTGGAGAAAGACAACCCTGGTAGCCTAAATTACCTGGCTGGGTATGACAGCAAGACAGCTCTCAAAGCTGAGACATCACCGTAAAACAGGAGAGGCTTGATGAACAGGGATGAAAGGAAGGGAAGTTATTTGCAACTTTCCACACAAGGCTATGTATTAAGGTACTTTAAGTTATTGCTGTAATGCAGGGGTGAGAACTTTTCTCCCTACTGTGGATCATCAGTACAAGCTCCAAAGGCCACATAGGATTTGGGGGTGGCAATACTAAAGGGTGTGCTCAGGATGGAGTAAGGAGAAGGTCAAATTATCTGTGCCATGGGTTCCTCCCCTATTCTTGAATCATGCCCTCATCTCTGTTGGTATATGTAACATCCATAAATTAATGCCGGCTGTATTAAGAATTGACTATAGAGCCACCAGATGCCGCTGCTAAGTTTGTGTGTACATGGAAGGGAGATGGGGTTTTACAGTTGAATTCCTTTGTGTAACCACTCCTTCCCTTCTCTCTCATTGTCTCAGGGTATTTTCAGACGTTACGAGATCACAGTGAACCACGGTGAATACCCACCTGTGGTCACTGTGGCTCGAACGTCTGTTTGGCGGCCGCCAGATGTTTGCCACGGTCAATACCCGCATGGAGTCAATTTGAACCACGCTTCCCGGGCTAGCCGGGGGAATGTCCCGGGAAGCGTGGTCAAAAAGATCCCCAGCGGGGACCAAAAAAAAGTAATGTCTGGCCGGTTGCCACGGCCCGGGATCCCCGGTGGGATCCCGGGCCACGGCACATACGGCCCGACGCAGCGGCCGCATTGGCCCCGTCGCCCGCCCGTCTCCCCAGAGGGCGGGCGGCGGGAGCGTGGAGGGGGCAGGGCCGTGCGGCCGCACGTTGCGCCCCGCGGCCCCGCCCCCTCCCAGATTCCCTGCTGGGATCCCCCCGGCATGTCTGTTGCGGCGTGACGGGGTGACCCCGGCGGGGAATTAATGGGTTGATTTCGGTACGGGGCCAATGGGCCCCGTAACGTCTGAAATCACCCTCAGTCTCCATTTTGTCTTTTTCCTAGTTAGATGCAACTAAGGATCTGTGCCTGAGAAAGCTTAAGTAAAGTTCTGTTTTTAAACCTTCAGCTGCATTTGTCCTTACTGATTGCGAATCAGTTCTTACTCTGCAACAATCTCTACTCCCTTCCCCATAACACACTCTTTCAGTCCCCAAGGAGGTAGGGAACTGATCTGGTGGGCAAATCCAGGAAATGGAAAGGGGCCAGCTAAAAACAAAAACATTGGTGGGCCAGATTTGGCCTTCCCTGCTCTAATATATACAGGGTCTTTACAAAAAGAAGTAACCATTCAATGTTGTAAGCAACCATTCTATTGTTCTATAGGGTAACTTCTATGCTGTACGCCATTTTGGTCACTAGGGTAACTGTGGTAACGGTACGGATTCTAAATGGATTTAGAATTCTAAACTCCCAACATTCCTGCACACAGCAATACCAGATACAGCACTACAGGTGTCTAACTTCAGGAAATAAACACCAGGAAAATGGTTGCTTCTTTTTGTAAAGACCCTGTATGTTCTTTGACTATAGAGGACTGGATAGCACAAGAAAAAAGAAGAAAAAAAGAAGCTATTTTGGAAACAAGAGGCTTTGAATTCAGGATCCAGTTTTATTCAAGCGAGGTAGCTTCAGGGGTGTCACTATGCTGCTGTGGGCACTGGCGCAGACGATGGAATGGGCTTCCCTCTCTCAGTGACAGGGGATGCCACTGCTACATGGGTCCCAGAGCAGCTGCAGCACCTGTCCCCATTACAGCTACGCTCTCAGGTAGCTTCCAGGTCTTTAAAAGAAATATTAAAGACGTTTCCAGTATCTAAGAAAAGGTCTGTTATCTGACAGAGCCCAGGTTTGCTATGGACACTTCTAGAGTCTCCCCCTCTATAGCTTATTTCTTCCAGGCCCTCCCTTCGCACACTGCACTTCATTTATTCAGCTGGTCTTCGAGATTCCACAGACGTGGCTTCAAGTCCGTGACTTTCTTTTACTGAAAATGCAAATAAAGCATTTGACTCATCTTCTTCCCATTCCCATTTCATTTCAAACAAGCCAAACCTGTACTTTCTTAATGCAACTAGAGGTGGCAACACCTTATTTTAATGAGGCCTATGGCTGATGTTTCATTAGAATGGCATTCTAGTTATAAGTGCATGCAATACTCAGACCAAAGAAGATTTTTAAAAAAACAAAAACAAAACAAAACCCTGTTCTTACAGTGAGCTCTGAAGATTATTATTTTAATAAGTTTGTTCTAGCATAAAGTGGCACCTTGCACACAAAAGAAAGCCTGGGGTTCTGATTACAGACAAACAATCTACCTGCTTCAGAGAATGAGTTTACCAAACCATGTAATCCCAACACAAGGAACTACAGTTTGCTGGTAGATTTCACAGCACAAGAGACCATGCTGACTAAAAGCAAACTCCAGGAGACTAGCCCAAAGTTCCCCCAAAATATACTGAGTAAAATAATCAGCCACCTTCTTTAGAAACAAGCAAGTAAATTATTTTTATTCACAGACGGGGCTTCTCAGGTGAGACGCACACTCTAAAAGCACCCCATGGCAACTAAACCAGGATGCTGTTGCAACATCTGAACAGCAGTACTACTGGTATAAAACAGTGCGTTCTTAAACGTTAGACATTTCTCCCACAGCGGAAAAGTCTAGCTTGGGAAAACCTGCGGGGGAGATGCGGGCTAGGTAAGTGCCCAATAGCCGAGGTCTTCTCAGTCCACGTCTCAAGACATCCGGGAGTTGCCCAGCGCCACTGTTTCCAACGGCGCCCAGGCGACGTTCGGTCTGGCAAAGTGTCTCTAAATCCCCCCATGGGGTTTTCCCCCAAGCCGGATTTTTAAGCTGCGGGAGAAATGTCTCGCATTTTAAAAATGCCCTGTGATACAGTTGCCCCCCTCTTTAAAGAAGGGGGAAGGAGGATCCAGGAAACTAGAGACCCATCAGCCTAACTTCAATGCATAAAAAAATACTAGAACAGAACAGTCCATCTGTAAGCATCTTGATGACAATACAGCAATTACTCATAGTCCGTATGGATGTGTCAGGAACAAGTCATGCCAGACTAATTAGTTCCGATAGAACTAATTTAGTGGACAAGTGTGCTGAGTCCATAATGCATCTTGACTTCAGCAAAGCATTTGTGAGCTTGTCAGTGAGGAACTTGTGTGAAACTTTGTCAAAGTGTGGGCTGGAAGACAGGAATCCACAAAGTGAATTCATGGCTGGTTGGAGAACCATACTCAGAGTGATCATAAGTGGTTCATCATCAGACTGTATGGAGGTATCGAATGGGGTCCTTAAGGGCTCTGTGCTGGGTCCAGTGCTATTCAACATCTTTATTAATAACTTTGATGAAAGGGTGGAGAGAATACTTATTAAATTTGCAAATGACATAGAACTAGGATCACAAACTGAACAAGAGTCAGCAATGCAATGCAGCTAGAAAAAAGGGTAATGCAATTGTGTCCAAGTCAGCAGAGGTAATAATTCCGCTCTACTCAGACTCCACCTGAAGTATTATTGTCCAGTTTGGGGCACCTCACTTTAAGGAGGACACGGACGAATTCGAGCGGGTTCAAAGGAGGGCAGCAAAAGTGATCAAGGGCCTGGAAAGCAAATCTTATAAGGAAGGTTGAAGAAAATGGGTATGTTTTGTCTAGCAAAGGGTAGCCCAAGGGGAAACATGATAGCAGTCTTCAAATATCTGAAGAGCTGCTACCAAGAATAGGCAGGGAACTTACTGTTCTACTTTGCTACAAAGGATAGAAGTAGAAATAATGGGCTCAAAATTACAGGAAGGCAGATTTTGATTATACATCAGGAAAAAAAATATCTTAACAGTAAATGCTGTTCGGCAATGGAACAAGCTGCTTAGGGTGGACACAGGTCGGCTCTCCATCACTGGAGATTTTAGAAAAAGGCTTAGTCAGCCATCTGTTGGGGGATGTTGTAGTTGTCATCTTGCATCCAAGCAAGGGGTTGGACTAAATGACCCTTGAAGCAGGGGGGCTAGTTCTGGTTAGAGATGGGACTCAAATAATTCAGGACACCAGCATAGTTTCAGCTAAGGGTGAAAATCATATCCAGCAGGTCAGCCCTGGATGATGCAGCCATTTTGGCTTCATTTGCTCCAACATCTCTCAAACCAGGTCATGTCCTCAGCCAAGACAGGGGATGCGTTTGTTTTGCAAGTTTTTAGTCACACTACGGACACAGGAAACGGTGGATGGAACAAAGGGAGACAGACACACATAACTATGAATTTACATTTACTGCAAGTGTGTTTATAGGCGACGCCGCACTCTGGGTGGTGACATCCTTTATTATTATTCAAGTAGCATTTAGATTGGGGTGGGGAACCTTCTCTGACCCGTAAAATTAGTACAAGCTCTGCAGGCCAGATAGGAGTTGGGGGCTGGGTAGCTGAAGGTATGTGCTCAGGATGGAGAGGGTCCCAGAGATCACAGAGCTGTGCTGTGGATTCAAGCCAGGCATGAGTCTCCTATCCTGGAGAGCCTGCGGCTATCGCTGGCCTGAGGCACCTCTCCAAGCAGTGCCCCAGCAGGAGCCTTAGGGGTGGCAGAAAGATTCCACCACAATGGAATCGCTGTCCAGATTCTGTCGCTGCTGCTACTCTGCAAGACCCCACCCATGGCTGCATAAAACCGGATGGGGACCAGAACTGGGGGTGCTACTGCTACCCATCAACTGCTTGGTGGAAGAACACCTCAGTGACCAACAGCTGATGGGCAGCAGCTGCATCCCCCTTCACAACCACAGAAGCACCTGCCTCAGTCCCTGACCCCAAACAGTTGAGGCTGGGGCTGCTGTGGATGGGCAAGGAGGACACACTTCTGCTGTCTGGCAGACAGTGTTTTGGTCGGTGAGCGGGGCCTGGCAGGACAGTCGCACCAGCTCCTCTGAATATACCAGGGTCTGAGGGTTGGGACAGGCTTGATCCCATTGGCACCTCTTACTGCAAATTAAGCGCTGTTGGCACAATGCCCGTGCCACTTCATTTTGTAAAAGATGAAACGGTTACAAAATGTATTGGAAAATGCTAACTGACGTGGGTCACAATTTGCTTTTAAATGCTGCTACAGCACCTGCCTCCTCCTGCGGATTGCTGCTGCCACAAACTTCTAGGATCACTTCCAACTATGTACCCACAATGCACCGGCTGGAGGAAACGTTGCCACTAGCCCATGAATTTCCTGTTCGCGCCCCCACAGCTCTAGCACCTGATGGGCCCCAGTGAACGCTTTTAAGACTCAGGCTTTCAGAACAATGATTGTTTACCAAGGCTGGCAACCACGACTGTGCAAACACCACCAGCCCAATTTCCTTAACAGTTTCAATGAAAGATTAAAACAGCTCCTCAGTCAACCCCTATGGCAGTAAAACAGGAGGGTGTGTTTCTTTTACAGTGGACTACTGCTACAGACTACAACCCACCCACCCACCCTCCTGCTGTAGCTATTGCTATATGGTGGTAAGGAACAGCGGTGGCACCGGAGGGCACCATGCTTAGCTCAGACGCTAATTTGTCCACATTGTAAAGCTCCAGTACTACACATCTGCTGCAAGTGGTTCGAGGGGAGGGGGGAGATGATGTAATAGGTTCCAAGCACCGATACAGACATCCAAAACCCCCGTTCTCAAACCATAGAAAAAAGGTGGCCTTCAAGAGTGATCCTCTTGCCAATTCTCCTGGCGATTCTTTTGAACCCAGGATTGATATGGCCAAATGGTTGTTTGCACCCCAACATTAGCAGTGTTGACTTTTGTCCGGGGGACAAGATTGGTCCACTCTTGCTCTCCGTAGAAGAGCGAGGATCCTTTACAGTAGATCTGGAATGCGGCTATTCTCATTTTAGGGGACTAGACTAGTCCGCTCTCTGTAGAGAGGGGCTAGTATGTTTATATTTATGCTTTGACAAAGAACAGGGATATTTGGGAGATGGGATCATTTGGCAAATATGCTTTTTAAAGTGTATAGATGTTTAGGAGACATGATTGTATCTTTTCCCTTGTAAGGAAATAGGGTTATTTTTATTTAAGGGTTTTTTGAAGTCCAAAAGGGTTAAATTATGTATTATGTAAATATGTAATTGTCTCCCTTTGTTGGGAGTTTTTGTATTTTAAATTTTCGGCTATGGCGTGAGCTGATGCCATGAATAAAGAATTAGAATTTTGACTTTTGTCCGACTGGGGATGAGGAACTGCCTCTGTGGCCTAGGAATGGACATTCTGGTGGAGCTTGGTCGGCATGTTAGATTCTCTGTCATGAAGGTAGCAGACGAGTCCATGCAATAACTCTCAAAGAGTCTAACCTAAACCTAGCAGGGCCCACTCAGTCAGAGCAGATGGGAGGGGAGGGGAATCGTTGGGTCAGATCCAGTGCATGTGATTCTGGCTTTATACAGACCCAAACACAAATGAAATTGTGGACAGTTTCCTTCCCTTCTCCACTCCCCTCTTGATTGACAGGGCAGGACCACTGCATAAGTCAGGGACTGGCTGGTGCCCCTCACCGCACCCTTCTTTGTCCTTTCCTCCTGTTTTCCCTCCTCACCTCCCTCCACCTTTTGCTGTTCTCCTTCCCACCCATGTGCCATTTGAAACAAGAGTTGTGGCGCACAGCTCAGAAGCTGCACTCCAAAATCATTATCTACGAAATCAGAATACCGCAGTGGGGGATTCAGATTTGAGACACCAAATGCAGCCTTTTGGGCTGTTTCAGGAGGGGCGGGGTATAAATGTGAGTAAATAAATAAATAAATAAATCTCTTAATCATTCATACTCCTAATCATTGCCCCATCCCCCCCGCCTGCAATCACATCTTTGAAAATGCTTGCAGTCCCATTTTCCAACTGAAACTAGGGGTACCACCTAACCTTCCCTCAGACTTTGTTCCAGAGGGGCTGGAGGGTGGGGGGGGGAGTAAAGAGAATTTACTCTCCCCCCCCCCCCGGATCAAAGTCTGAGGGAAGGGGTGAGTAAAGAGACTTGCTCCTCTCCAACATGCCCACATCAACTTGGGGCGGGGCACAAAGTCATCTCAGAAAAGGAGCAGGAGAGCATCTTCACCCCACGCTTTTAAAGCCCCAGTTTCTCCAGGCAGTTATCCAACTTGGAGACGCTGGGGCTACACTAAGAGCGTCAAAAAAACCAGACTGCAGGTCAAAATAGGCTGCTAAGTCCTAGGCTGCTTCTCACCCCCCACCCCATGCTAAAGGAGGTCACCTCCCCACTCACCACCCCAGCATATTTCCCTTTCCCTCTGCTCTGGAGTTGATGAAGTCTGACAACGCTACACTGGGATTTAATAGGGTGCAGATAGGCAGAAAGGGGTTACAGTAGGCTTGATAGCTAGTCTGGGCACGCACTGCAGCAACATTGCTTGTCACAAGGAACAATTGAACTACTGTTAGGTGCAACGGTGACATTCTGCAACATAGAGAAAGCTCTGTCATTCAGCAGCAGCTTGAACTGTCCCAACAAGAACCTAGAGACAATGTCTGACAGATGAAGGTGGGTTGACCAAGGGTGGGTAGCCAGTGCCAAACTGTACCAAACATGCACATGGCAACCCAGAGATGGAAGCTGATTTGAAGAAACAGTTTGAAATGCAAGTCCGTCAATGAATCCCTTAGTCATGGGCCTGCTGTTTCAGATAACTGAATAGCTGGGTATGTGGATCTTTGGATAAGCAAGCCAGAACTGAATGGCAGCTCAGAAAATGCTCCATCAAGGCAGGATCGTTGTTATTAAAAATACGGCATTGTACTTATTACTCTGAAGGACTTTCCTGTGCCATGGGAATCTCAGCTTTCCTCTCCCCCACCCCCATAAACGGCACCACACAAGCCTTTGTAAAAAGTGAAGGTAAATGAAACATGCAATAAAAAAAAATGTTGAAATTGGCTCAGTTGTCTCCCTGATAAGATCAGAGAGTTGGGAAAGAACTACAGCTCTGTCTATGAGTAATCTAATCGAGAATCACTGTCAAATACATTCAATTGGAAAAGGTTAAACAGACAAACATTCACAGCGCTTAATACAGAACCACCTCCTTTTGGATCTCGCTCGTTTGAGACCATAGCAGTCCAAAAATGCACAAATTACAACACTCTTGTACTGGAAGGGTCCCTGCGGTTTAGTTCTCAATTAAGAGTATTTTAGATTTCAATTTCACAGCCCATTGTCTGTTTCAAAGGCTTGTGTTAGGAAAGCTGGTAGGAGCAGTCCGGAATCACACATCAACTGTCAAACTACGTGAGCGAGAGTGAGAAAGGGCCAAACTGGCATCCTTAGAAGATGTAGCTCTTCGTTATCTCACATAATAAGAATGACAATGGCAGCACAAGTTCCACCCAGATGTCTCAGCCATGATGACCTGAATAAACACCTCAGCAGGAGTTGAGACCATCAGCTTTGATCTCTCTGCACAGCCAGCCAAGATGGCTGCCAACGATGATTATGATGTGGATGTCTGCACGTCGGTTACCACCTCCCTAAGGGCTTTCACCCAGAGTGGCGGGCCAAGGGGAATGCCACACCCATTCTGGGCATTGCAATACCAATGCTCTGCAGGGGGAGGTGCCACGTTAGAAGGGGTTCAAGCAAGGGGCCTGTGGTGCCCCCATTCTGGCATAACCCCCAACTATTGTGGAGCATCATGGGGCTCCACAGCAACAGGGCCATGACAGAAAGAGGTCAGAAAAGTCCATGGAGTCTGCCTCTTTCCAATATGACCACTTCCATTTCTTCGAATTCTCTGGCTGACACAGAGAAAAGGAGCCTGAAGAACTCTGAATTAAAAACTGGGGTTTACAGGCAAAACCCAAAGAGGTGACACAACCCTACCTTTAGGGTTACCAAGCATCATATTATTAGGTCAGGAAGTGGGAGCTGCTAACAGCAAGGCCACAAGAGGTCATGGTGAAGACTACAGCCCAGGACTCAGCAGACACTAAACTTGCTACCCAGTCACAGTGGTAACCTGCTACAAATACAGGTGTTATTACTTCTCTAGTTACCAATTCAAAAAAGCTCAATAGAGCCATAACCTGGGGTCCTTCAAGGTTCAAATTAGAGGCCTGTGAGCTAATCTTTGACCAATGGAACTGGACTGATATCACTGGACTCGGAGCAGTCGCACTCCCAGATCAAGCCTATTGGGCTCCCCAGAAGCAGGAGGCCCTGTCCACCACAGAATGTCTTGTGTCACGGCACTCTGTAGAGCAGAGGTGGGGAACGTCAGGAGATGTGGCCCTCAGCAAGTTTTTATGTGGCCCCTTTCTGGTGCCTGGATCTGGCCCCTGGATCTAGTCTCTATCCCCAAGCCCTGGAAAACTGAGCTCAGGATAATAGAACAGAGAAGAGGACATGCAGACAAGGGTAGGAGACAGATCCACAGCACAGTTCCATGATCTGGGCCCTCCTTTTCTTGAATACACCCATTAAGCACCCCCACCCTCTATGTGGCCCCTGGCACAGAAAAGGTTCCCCACTCCTGCTGTAGAGGAAGAGTTATGTTAGCAAAGGTGGGGAAATACCTTAGCGGTACCGTTTCCAACGTGGCCACATCTCCATGGGGTGCTGCAACATCACAGCACTCTGTGGGGCGGATGGGACCACCTGCACATATTGGGCTCACTCGGATTCAGGCTTAGCCCAAATTTCTGCCTCAAGCAGGGCTCTAATTCAGTTCAAAGCCGGCTTACATAGGAGGATACCATATGTACATGCAACCAAGGGTGCCAGCGGAATGAAATGTGACCACGCCCCTTTCCCAAGCACCATGACATCACAACACTCAGACGGGACAAGGCCAGAAGGAGCCAACTGCACCCCTTTGCGCCCTCCCCCAGTGCCCATGCATGCAACAGATTTTGATTTTGATTTTCATGTTTACTTTCAAAATTCAAGGGTTTTTTTGTTTTGTTTTTTAAATTCCTAGTGAGACTGTTACTTATAACAAGCATCTGCAAACCTCTAGAACAGCAAAAGGAAGAAATAAGAGCCTCATTGCACTTGGGAGTCATGCACACAAACCCCACAAACGATGCAATTGCACGGGGGGGGGGGGGGGGGGAAGAAAAAAAAAATTAAAAAGACACATGGGGAATTTACTCACACAAAACCCTTGAATTTACTCACACAAAAACCCTTGAATTTTGAAAGTAAACATGAAATTAAGACATTGCTGCACAACTCCTTAATTCAAATCCCACCACCAGCAGCAATACAGGTAAGATTTCCAGAATCACTGCAACTGACCTAGCCAACAGGCAGCTTCTCTCTGTTACTACTACCATCCAGAGATAGAGTGTGGTTGCCGTGTTGTCCCCAAGTGACAGAGAGGCAAAGTGGTTCAAATTATCTCTTTTATTGGACTAGCTGCTGTTGGTGGAAATAAGCAAGCTTTCGGGTGACACAGGGCTCTTCCTCAGGCATGTAGCGTAGTAGCCAGTAGAAATATATAAACTGAGCAAATGTAGAGCAGGTATATAGGAAGGGGCATGGAATAGGTCGGAGTGGACAGAGCAAGGTGGGAAGGGGGGTAGAGAGAGAGAGATGTGCCAGACGTTAACAAAACAGCTGTCAAGTTATGTATTGGTGTAGAGGAGCAAAAAGGTGTTGATAAATGCACAGAGATAGCAAGCATATAGTTGTTTATTATTATTATTATTATTATTATTATAAGCTGTGTACCTGGCGCTTTACAGAACAATAAGAATGACACGGTCCCTGCCTACGGCTTACAATCTAAAAGACAAGGAGGGGGGAGACAAGGAGAGGGGACATAGGGAGAGACAAGGGATAAACAACAATCAAGTAGATGTGAAGTCTCAGCGGGGAAACAGCTAATCAGGAGAAGGGAGTACACACATAAAAGGAACTGGGCTCACAGTATGTGAATTCCCACAACGGTTGGGTATTCAGCTGACCGGGTAGTTCGAGACAGGGAAACAAAATAAAGATCTAGGAGCTTGATCCCAGCACAATCACTCCATCTCAGACCTCTCAGTCCCTATCCTCAAAGGAAACCTTCACAACACCCTCAGAAGACAGGCCTGGGAACTAAAATTCATAACTTTATTGGACACAAAAAACAATGGATTTAAAGACCTAAATTTCTCCAGCCACTACAAAAATCTGTAAACGGTGACACTAAAAGCAATGGACCTAAATTTCTCCAGTCACTACAAACATTTGTAATACCTTACAGTTACTGCATTTTAATTTCTGTTATCCTTTGTACCAAGTTCCTAGATTTGTAACCATTTTATCTCCCCATCTCTAACTACCCTGTCAACTGAATAACCAACCATTGTGGGAATTCACATACTGTGATCCCAGTTCCTTGGATATGGGAACTCCCTTCTCCTGCTTAGCCGTTTCCCCACTATATTCCCAAACTATGCGCTTCCAGCAGAGGCCCGGGTCCTCTTCTCCTTCTGATGGCAATGCAAGACCTGGCTGCTGTTCCACCAGGCTTTCGGTGAGGGAGATGGGTGAAGGGTGGGGATTTGAGGGTTAGGGTGGTAGACTTTTTGTACATTTTCTTTGCCATTTCTCCATAAGGATCATACTGTTTTTATGTCGTATTTATATTGTATATTTATATTTTTAGTTTTATGAATGGTTAGCTGCCCTGAGCTGCTTTTAGCAGAAAGGGCAGGGTACAAATAAATAGATAAAACGTCTGGCACATCTCTCTGTGTGTGATTACCTTCCTCTCACCTTGCCCTGTCCACTCCCACTCATTTCATGCCCCCTCATATATACCTGCTCTACATTTGCTCCGTGTATATATTTCTACTGTCTATGTTACATGCCTGAGGAAAATCCCTGTGTCACCTGAAAGCTTGCTTAGTTCCACCAACATTTGGTCCAACAAAAGATATCCTTCAAACCACTGTCTCTCTACTACCACCATTCAGCCATTGCATAACGGAGGAAAACTTCAATGGCATCAGTTTTTTACTACATTAACCATATACTCCGAAGGCCGGAAGATGCCAGGGTTCCACAGGGGAGATCAAACTCCCATGTCAGTTTCCGTAAAACAGAGATAATTCCTAACGTATTTCAGCTTGATAGCTTTAAAGCTGAACTTCGTGCACTCCCAATTTCTCAGGTTGAGAAGTACAGTGCAACCTCATTATACTGCTGCAGTTGGGAGCCTAATCTCATACCTTGTTGTAAATGAAGGTGTGCGACAATGAATAAGGAGGTTACACTGCATGTATATTCTGCAACCAGATTGTGATCCTCTGCTATCACAAACGGAAAAATCTACTGATTACAGCAGAATTGAAAGAGCCCTGAGCAGATATTTTAAGGAGTTACTATAAGGACTAAAGAAAACCATCACTTTCAGCCTGATTTAACCCAGCACAGCTAGCTTCTTAGTGTAACCGTGTTCAGGCTGGCATCTCATACCAGCTTTCCAGGTAATACATCTCAGGCGATCACATGCTGACACATCATTATTTGGGATGGAGAGATAACCACATCATGGTTACATGGTGAGAAGTGGATATGTATTTAACAGGATGTGCATGGAACAGCACCTGTCTATTGCTGCCTCTTTTTCCCAAAAACTCCCCTCAGAACCACCTTCCACAAAGCATCCATTGCCAACTGCAGCAGCAAAATCTCCCACTTCCTCCCTCTTGAACCATTGCCCAGAGTATCACCTATCAGGAAGTCAGCAATCTTATCTCGTTATGAAGCAGCCATTCACAACTCACAAAATCCCATATACTTGTCACAACATGGAGCTCCACCCTTCCCCCATTAGTACACCTTTGGGATGAGCAAGGCTGGATAGATGCAAGTCATCACTAGCCAGCTCCACAGCTCAACGCTGCCCAATGGATGAAGCAGTCTCTAAAAGCAAATAGAACACAGTCTTTGTTTTATGGAAAAGAGCTTTATACCAAACAGCCCTGGAATGACCCACAGATGAATGACACAACTGACTAGCACGTGTCAGTGGGTGTTACTTACCAGATCTAATACTACCCACCCATTTAGGTGGCAAACATGCAGTGGGGTTTTTTTAACATCTGTTCACTACCCGCTACATGTTTTACTATCTAATCACTCCTCCTTGTTTACTAGGGGTGGGACTTCGGATGGAATTTCAGGTTTTTTTCGGTTCAGTTCTTTTGAAAATCCCGATCTTTTTACGGATTCAGATTTTTCTCATTGAAGACAGAAACTTTCCCATTGAAGTCAATGGAAAAACGAACTGTACTCCCATCTGTCCTGACTTCTGAGGCAGTGGGTCCAACCTCCCCAACCCCCATTTCCCGGGACCCCAGAGTGGTACTTACTGGCCTCGGAGGGCTTGATAGAAGCACTGCTGCTGCTGCGGGGGCTCCATCAGACTCCTTCACCGCAGCATCCTCCATGCTTCTTATCATGCATGGGCAAAATGGCCACTGCCCTTAACCAAGAGAGCCGAGGATGCTGTAGCGCAGGAGCCTGCCAGAGCCCCCACAGCAGCCGCAGTGCATCAATCAAGCCTTCCAAGGCCAGCAGGTACATTCAGGCCCCCAGGGGATTGAGACGGAGGGAAATATGAATCCAAAACTCGGATCCATAACTGGGAGCCCTAAATTATGGGTTGATTCGGATTAATCCATAACAGCCAATTCTGAGCAGTTACGGATTCATCCGAAACAGAAATTCCCATCCCTATTGTTTACCCACAAGTCTCATGGGTGAAAAACGAGCAGATGCCTCTTGCCCGTAGCTGCTGTTACCGTAACAGCAGCCATGGGCAGAGCACCAAAGGTAGGGGGACAAAGCTTACCAGGGCTTTGTCCCCCTACCTGTGACAGGGCTTGTGAACACAACATACAATACATCTATGTAACATACACATCTCTGATACGAGTACTCTTGGTCACATTACCTAGCCATAGCTGGTGTCAATCAATTCAGAATTACGAGATGGTTAAAAAAAACTAAGATCACAGTTTGTATCTATGTAATGATAATAAATTCAAAAAGCAGATTGTGAGCCCAAAGTCAGCAACGCCGTCTGGGGGATAGATAACAATAGAAAGATAAATGGGTGTGGATACGCTACATGACCTACCTGAGGGACATGACAAAGACTCTAAGAAAGGCCTAGAAGGGCCATTGGAAAACCATTCAAGCCATCAATAGGAGAGAGAGATTCTGGGACTGACTTCAACTACAACATCCAAGCAAGAAAACTGCACCCAGCCACACCATCTGGCTAAGAAAGGGACATTTAAATCTATTAACTAAATAGGGTAAGATTTTAGCTTAAGGATTTCATAAAGTAAGGTAGCTTCGTATTATCTTTATATTTTGGTTTACTTGCACTCTTGAATCCAATCTTGCACTGACTTTAATTTACAAATATAAAGTCATTTTAACTAAGCCTTGTGTGTTTGTGTGATACCGACATTGGGTGACACAGTTATTAAGGGAGCTCCAGGTTAGAGACTCAGACAAACCTTTAAATCCTATTTCTGTGTTTTGGGAAACTCTGGGGTACGGGTGACAAGGAGAGCAACCTCTTTACAGGCTGGAGCAGTTCTGGAGGGAGCTGGATCCAGTGGGCAACTTAAGTGAGGAAACTGAGTCATGGCCGGCCTGGAATGACGCAGAGGAGCGCCAATCCTATCATAATGGCGAGCCAGTACAGTGAAAGCCCAAAACTACATACCAATGCGTAGGGACTGAGATGTGGAGTTGCCAGCTGCTGCTGACACTCGCCTCCTAGAATTGGGGCATGCAGGCAAAAATTGAGCAAGAGTGCTGTGTTCCTTGTTTTGTTTTTTCATTTCATGAATCAGTTTTAGGCAGACAAAATGCAGGAGCCTAAGGGATTTTCCAAGATGAGCAAAGAACAGTTAATACAAGAGTGTCAAAAACCGCAACTGCAGCTCCTAGGTCCTGCCGCCGCCCCTACCTCTCCCAAGCTCAAAGTAAGTTCTGCCCTCTGCCTCCTATTGGGTATCTTTGAGCACATGCACTGGCTGCCCAATCATGTACATCTGGACAACCAGTTAGGATCCCAGAATAGAAGGAGGTGGATTTTTGACCCCAAAACCAAAGCATATCAGTCTCAATCCTTACCCTAACTGGTGTCATCACGACCCCCTGTTGTATCCCCACTTACAGATAAGCAGTTATTATTATTATTATTATTATTATAATAATAAACACTTGTATAGTGCCAGCTTTGTACCTGGCACTTTACAGAACAATGAGATGGACGCGGTCCCTGCCTACGGCTTCCCACTTGACAGCTGCAGTGGTCACGCTAAGGAGACTTTTCCTCTTTACATTAGCCACATTCTATGGTTTCAAGCTCGTATATACATTTGTATGAACATACAAATACAGGTCTGCTTAAACACCAAATCTGGAGTCATTGCTTCCAGGTAGCCAACACAACTATAGCAGCTCCGGGCTCTGCCAGGACAGTTGCTAGATGTCAACCGATTTCTGGTGAATGCACTTTGCTACCAAATAACTGATTTATGACCTTCCTGGTGTCCCCCCCCCCCGCACGCCCCCAGCAACGTTAGCTCCACCTGCCTCCAGCTCTGCCCAGGGCTGTTGATAGAAGCAAGGTGGTGGTACTGCCACAAGTTCTGGCAGTCACAGATGTAGCACTCGATACCCCTGCTGTGGGCAGGAGCAACCCCTCAGTTCACTGTATTTGTTTTCTCCAATTTATTTTCTAGTCCTTTGGCACAAGTTTTCTTCATTCTTATTTCAATTTCTATCCCACTGCCAAAGATCACAGGCTCAGGGCAGGTTACAATAAAACCATATATTAACAAAGTTAATTTAATTTAAAAAAATTTAAAAAGTTTATCCCCGCCCCTTAATGCCTAAACCATCCCCTAAAACTGGCCTTGTGGTCTTCTTTTCCAACTCCTCCCCCCCCACCAAGGGGTTGTGGCATTCCACATCCCACTCCCCCATGCTCCTACCTAGACCTTATGGCTTTAGACAACTAGGTTACGCTAGTGCATTCATTAGAAAAGCTTCCCACATTGTGCACCTCCCATCCAAATCAGCGGCAGAGGCATCGCTAGGCTGGAACGGGCACCAGTGCAGAAGATGAAATGAGGACCCTCACAGCTGCACCAGGGAGTGTAAGTCCCCCCGGCTCACGGTGTAGCTAAACTGCCTGCCCCTATTATACCTACACCCTAAATCAGCAGCTAAAGTGTAGCCAAGGAGCACACAATTCAAGAAGGTCTACCATAAGGCCACTCAGAGACAGACCATTGCATGCTGGGACTTGCAACCTTAAGGAATCATGCATCTGTATTGAAAAAACAGCTGAACATGCAAGTTGTACATTCAATGCAGTTTACGTGCAACAGCCTGAACTCCCAATGAACTGCCAGACTCTCTTCTCAGCTGGGTTGCCGATAACACCCAAGGTGCCACATACCGGGTAGGGTGGCCAGATATGCAAATTTTAGAGGCCCTGCAACCTCTATTTCTCATAAGTGTCCTAAAAATATTGTATCTGGCCACCATCCATATTGGCTCGTGCTATGGTGAATCACATCCCAAGCCCAATTGCACTGCTGCTCCATTTTGCTACAGAAAGGCAACTGCTTGCTGCTCTCGTCTGTCAGAAATACACCCATCAAGCTGACCAAAAAAGCCTAGAGTAGCCACAAAGCTTTTAATATTTGCACACAGTGCGCCCTCTTAGGCAAAACCTTGCTGGCTATTTCGTAACACAAGGGTGTGCCCTAGCTCACTGGCTGCTGATCACCAGACCCTTCCTCCTTTCCCCATATGCCAACAGGGTAAGACTCATCAGCTGGGTGACATACCTTTGCTTCATCGTTAATATCCCAAGTAAAGGATATGGCGTTGTACGCAATCTCTTCAATGTTACTGATGGTGTTGAAACTCTCCTTGTAGTCAGCTTTTTGGAGGGTGGGGGCGGTTCGGAGGGGGAGGAAAGAAAAAAAAATGATAGCATCTTAAGCAGAGAGCAGTTCATTGGGGGAAAAGAGAGGAAAGGCAGAACAAAATCAAATGAGAAAAGAGGCAGCAATGCCAAGCATGGCAACTGCCTGTGCCATACTGTATAGTTATGAGAAATGTCATACAGCATGACGAGGGCCTAAGCTCTCCATAAAGCTCCTTCAATAACAAAGAAAGATTTGCATGCGCCTTTGCCTTAAGTACCAAGTGATTAATCCCTGCTTTTAGTCACAAAAGGAAAGGCCCGGGAGTGCAACCCAGCCTTCAGGGGAAGGGGGAGCTGGAAGCCAGCCAGGCAGTGTCTTGGCTGTAGGCAAGTAGAAATTTGCAGTGTTTTCTTTTGAACAGAACTGGAGAGTGGCAGTAGAACGGGCAGGATCAGAGGAACATTTCAATGGGGGTCTTGTTCTTGAGAGTTCACAAAAGGAAGGACCTTAGTCATGATTTATTTAACATTTCTATAGTGCTTTCAGTGTTCAAAGACTCTTTACAACCTTCACCCTCACAACAATGCTGTGAGGTGGGTTGCTATTATTCCCATTTCATAGATGGGGAACTGAGGCTGAGATAGAAACTTGCCCAAGGCCATCCAGTGAGTTCATGGCCAAGACAGGATTGTAACCCTGATCTCCCAAATCCAAGTCTAATAACTTAATCACTTGGCTACACTGGTTCTCAATTAGCAAGGAAGAATACTTGGAATACATTAAAAGATGTTCAATATTTTAAGGCCTAGTGTGAACCTTCTAAAAACTGCTGCCCCCCACTTCTCCAAAGTTAATAATCTGCTTTGAAAATAGTGGCCAAAAACCCTTTCTGGTTTTGCTGCAAAGTTGACAATGGCAAGAAAAGTGCTCAGTTTAATGGCGTTTTTAATGCAAAAAACTTTGAAGCCTCCCAAATCAGTCAGTCTTGGAGCCCAATGTTAGCAAGCAGGTGGCTTCTTACCTATGTCAATGCATCTTTGTTTGGCTGTGTGCTGCCTCGAGTGCCAGTACTTCCAGTGCCTGAGCTGATCTTCTCTCGATTTGTCTTCAGCAAATACGACCATGACAACGCTCTGGGAGAAGAGGAGATAAAGGACAAAGACTACAGAGTGAGTTTGTTTTGTGGAAGTTTCATGGGGTATTAAGTGTTCTGCATTTGGCTTTCCCAGCTTAGGAAATGCCATCTTACCCTTGGCACTGCGGAACCCACTTGAAAATGGAAACGAATGCCAACGTTCTGCTTGGGGATACAGGAAAAGCATGGACATACAGACAGGTTTGCTCATGGGAAGCAAGTTTGGGGGTGGGGGCTCTTGTTCAGTTGTCTTCATTATACAAACCCACCACAACAAACTGGTGACTGTGTGGACTAGAGGCTGAATAGGCCTGAAGCTTGACCCAAGCTCTTGCCTCATGGGGTGGTCCCTTTAAGTCAAAGCAGGGGCTTGCCAGTAGAACTGGGAAGGTCAGGCCAGCTGCTACCCACATTGCAAGGAAACAGAGGGCTTCAGTCTGGATGCTGCTATGTACAGGGGGGAGATTGGGGCTATGAACCCCAGTACCTGTGGATAAGCAAGGATAGGACACTGGGTGGGATGCTGCCCTGAAGACAGACATTTTCTACTTCCTGATCCAACAGACTTCTTGAGTGACCCTGGGAAAGTCACTTAGTCTGTCTGGGCCTCAGTTCTTCGATGTGTAAAATGAGGTGAAACAGCACACTTCCCTGCCTCACAAGGGATGCTGTGGCCACATGGTAATAAGGCCCACATTAGACAGACCACCATGTGTCACATTTATCCCAATAAGTCAAAAGACTCCTCACTCACTCGGACTTTGCTGATGGGGTGGTGGATTCCTTCACTGCTGCTGATTTCTTTCAGAGTGATTGGATAGAACTGACCCTTGTTTAGGTATGTCATTGTGCTATCCCCCGGCTTCTGCCGAAGTGATTTGGAGGCTTCCAGGGTGTATTCAAAGTTGTTCCTGGAGAAAGAGAGCATTGATCAATCAGACATTCTGGGAAGCTGGCAAAGTGTTTCTCATATAATTTGGAGGCATTCCAAAATTATGCGTTGACACACTAAACGCTCAGTGGTAGAGAGGGAGGGAGAAATGGGTGTAGTCATTTGTGTTGACAATTCATCCCCCCCTTAAAGCAGAGGTGAAGAACCTCTGGACTGGACCATGACTAAGAAAAAAAATTAGTCCCTTTCCAAGCCCTAGGTCTGGTCCATGGATCCAATCCCTATCCTCAAGCACGGAAAGAGTGAACTCAAGGGAAGGGAGAGGAGATGAGGGCATGCACTCAAGGAGAACTCATGATGACGACTTGGACCTTCCTCTTCCTCCCCTCACCCTGAGCATCCCTTAAGCCCCCAGTGCCTACTGTACTATTTTATTACCCCGCCCCTTCCTGCCACAGGAAGTTCAGGGTGGCTTACAATCAACTAAAAACAACTCAAAGGAGGAAGATAAAATAGCCCCACCCCACCCCTTCACCCACCTCCCCTACCAAATGCCTGACGGAACAGCCAGGTCTTACAACTTCTCCGAAAAGAGGAGAGATCTGGGGCCAACCGGGCCTCCACCAGAAGGGAGTTCCATAGCCATGGTGCGGCCACCAAGAATGCCCTCCCCTACGTGGCCCCCCGGAAGACTCAGGGGACCTCGGGCAGGGCACCCCCGGACGACCGCAGGGGCCAATCCAGCACCCAGGGAGTGAGGCGGTCCCACAGATAGGTAGGGCCCAGACCGTTTAGGGCTTTATAGGCCAAGACCAACACTTTGAATTGGCCCCGGAAAACTACCGGCAGCCAGTGGAGAGAACGGAGAACTGGTGTAATATGCTCCCAGCAGCCCAATCCTACTAAGAGACAGGCTGCCACATTCTGCACCAGCCGACACCATGAGTAGCCCCATGCAGAGCGCATTACAATACTCCAACATGGAGCTTGTACTAGTTTTCAAAGTGGCCTGAAGAAGGGAAGGAAGAGATCATGCAAAATTAGAAGAAATATAGTTAGGCTTAGTACAGGAGACACATTACCTTTGAGTAAAATGATTCTAAACATGGTTCTAAAAATGATCAACTAAGCTGTTCTGCTCTTTTAAAAAGTCTTTTAAAAGGAATTACTTATTCTAGGCTTTAATTTCTGGCCATAAATGAATCCATCCATCATCCTCCGCCTCCATAAACAAGCCTACAGTATTTGCCACCACAGTTTCTCAACGTGGACAGAAGAGGTGGCAGTCACCTTCTCTACCGGGAAAGTGAGGAACTTGAGAATCAGCTCAGTTAGCATCCGACTAAGCTTTTAGATGTATGCGGGGCACTCGCACCGTGAAACCCCACGGCGTGTAAAAATCCCACAGGTGGGGTTTAGACAAGACTTCTCGCGCATTATAGCTGCTTGCGCATTCTTTTAAAACGGCAGACTAAATAACTCAGTTTTAAAAGAATGTGCAAGCGGCTACAATGTGCCAGAAGTCTCATCTAAACCCCGCCACACTCGATTTTTACACGTGTGATTTCACTCCGCGAGTGCCCCGTGCACGTCTAAAAGCAGCCATCTCCGCTCTGCCCACAAGCATATGCAAGGCTGAATGTAGCCTAGTGGACAAGGTTTGGGGCTTTGACTTGTGAGACATGGGTTCAAATCCAATCTTAACCATGAATTCACTCTGGGTGGCTTTGGGCAAGTCATTGATCTCTCAGCCTCTGCTCCCTCATCTGAAAAACGGGAACAACAATTACAAGGTTGTTGCAAAGATGAACTAGATAAGGATTGTAACGTTTTGCCCTGAGCCCATGAGATAAAGCAGGATATAAATGTAAATAAATGAATGAATCAAAACCATGGCAAACTCTGCTAGCAGTAGAGGTGGGACTTCCTGACGGCACTATGGTGCTATTACTGAGCCAACTTAGGGTGGCCAGTTATGCAAATTTTAGAGGACACTTACGAGAAATACAGTTGTAGGCCTGCATTGTCTCCAATGCAGCTCTGGAATCTGTATTTCTCATAAGTGTCCTCTAAACTGTGCGTATCTGGCCACCCTAAGTCAAGTAGCCAACTCCTCCAGCTCTCCTGCAAGCAGGACTTTCTGGCGTTAAGTACTACCAAATAATTAAGATGAATGAGAACTCCTAGTACTCAACACTTCGAAAAATCAAGTCTGGTGTGCTAAACAGCTAGTCAGTGCCTAGTAGGACTCTGAGCAAGCCACTGGTGAGTCAGAGGCAAGAAGCTGCAAAAGGATTAGACAGATACAGTGAAACAGAAAGCTGAAATATTACCCAGCAATGCTGTCGAACACGTAGTCTTCAGAACTCATGCTGGCCATCCGGAGATTTAGTTCAGCAGGAAAGAAGACCTGAAAAAGCCCATAATATAATCTAAAGCATTTAACGCGTATGTCTGAAGCCTCCTGAAAAAGCCTTTTAACCAATAGACTCCATGCAAGGAAGAAGGGTGATTGATTCAGCAGATGATGATGTAACAATCACGGTGGTATGTACAACAAACATGGAGGGGGAAGGAAGGAAGCAACAAGCTATTCTGTCATTCTGCCCCCCCTGCCCCCCAAGCTATAATTGGCACTGTCCTAGGCAATTAGTTCAGCAGCAACAGAACCAAGGTTCAACTGTTGTCATATTACAGTGGCTTGACTAGTGAATAATAGTATGTACTGTAGCATAGTGGCCCCAAACATATAGTTGTTTGGGTCCGGCCACAGAACCAAACTAGCTTCCACTTTGAAGCTTAGCAGGACTCTCTTTTCCTGTAAGCTGTCCAGAGTCTCCTAGTGCTAATGCTAGTGTACCGCTAGCTTTGGTCTATGTAATAACACATTGATTTGGCATTCACCCATGTGTCTGGATTCCATGGTCTTTTCCCAAGGTTACTGGCTTGGCCCAGGGATCCAACAATAGTAACCAAATGGCCTGCCTTGGCAGGACAGTCACAGTTTGAGCTGTCCAGTCATGCTGCCCCAGGAGACCAGGCAGGACTAGTTAAAGGTCCCACCTGGTCTCCAGGCTGTGTGAGAGCTGGGTGCTGCAAGATGCAGCTGAGCACCTGGGCCCTACATCCAGTGAGTATGTATCTCTCTGTCTTGACCTACTTCTTCTTTGTTGTTTTTTAATATGACATTTTCCCAGCGATTTTAAAATTTGTACAACTATGCTAATTTATGCAAATTAGAAGAAACAGGGTTGGAGAATGGGGCATACCACGTTGGGGGTTTCAAAAATCTGGTCGCTTTACCCAGATAAAGAAATGATTTATCTGCCAGTTGACTACAAGATTGAGAAGGCCACTCTGTGCCTGCACACGTGGCAATAAGTCTCTCCCACCGATTGTTAACAGAGAGCCATTTACAAGGGAGTGGCAGGCAGCTCCAATACTGTTGGAGATGGAGCATCTGCAAAGGAGAGCACCATGCAGCTTCCTGCTACTGGCATGTGAATCCGCATGGCAGCTGGCACTGCTTAATTGTAAGGGGAGGGGGAAGGAAGAGAGAAAATGAATCGCCAGAGCCCGGAACAGGGGAATGAACCCCATTCTCCAGCTAGCAATCCAGACACCAGACCACCCTGCCTCTCTGCAGCTGTGTATAAGAGAAGTTCCTTTGATTTAATCTAGACAATGACCAGCACAAGGGATGGGGGTAGGAAAGTCATTAATGGAAGCCAAAAAAAACCCATCCAAGTTTGTCTGGTTTTTGTTTCCAGCCCCTACATGACCAATATCAGCCTTTTCCTGGTCTCTCTCATTATGGGGCGCACACTCCTACTGGAAATATTTCCTGGGGCTCTGTCCCCTCTTGAATTTAATTACCAGGGCTGAGGCCGCTTTTACACGTGCGTGGTGAACAGGATGCATAAAATCACGCTGCATGTAAATATCCCACGGGTGGGATTTAGACGTGACATTTTGCATGTTAAAGTCGGTCGCACATTCTTTTAAAGACGCAAATTAAATACCTCGATGTTGAGGTATTTAATTAGTGCCTTTAAAAGCATGCGCGACTGGCTTTAACGCACAAAATGTCAGGTCTAAATCCCACCCGTGGGATATTTACATGCAGTGTGATTTTATGCATCGTGTTCGCCACGCACGTGTAAAAGCAGCCTGCGACCCCATAAAGAAAACCCTGTCAGCTGGGGGAAATGGTGGAAGTACTAGTCACTCCTTAAGCTACTGAGAAATTCAAAATGGTGGCCAGGAAGAGAGTAGTAGATTCCAACCCTGCCCACCCCATCTCCCTTGAAGCAACCACAACCTTTGGGTGGGGGGTGGGACCAAAAGTGAGGAACTGTTCCCTTCCCTCAAGTTTTAGAGTACAGGAATGTGTCCCCCCTCCATTTTAAGCACCTTGCTAAAGTTTGGGAAACCTGTTCTATTTCAATAGTGCCAGTACGCAGAACAAAGGATCTACTTCCCAAAGAGCTCATCTCCAGTTCTGGCAACCATGTGAAATGTTTCGATTTTTGCAAGGGTCCATCATTCAGCAGCTGTTCCCCCATCAAGATCTGAAACTCTTGCCCCCTGCAGAAGTGTTTAAGTGCTTAAATGTGAATGGAGCTCTTTTGCAGTAGGGGAAGACTGGGCTAAAGAAAAGGTGGGGTAAAGACTGCTGGATCCACCCAATCCTATCCTATCCACATGTCCTATCCTCTGATACAGAAGCCCCCCCCAGCAGGAAAGCCATCTGAAAGCTAAAAACGTAGATGTGTGAAACTGGAAAAGTAGTTTATTGCTGTGGAAGGGTTTATTATTTCAGACTTTGCATGCTCCATGTCTATTCCATTTGCAGCGATGGCTCAAATGAACGGCACATGGACTCCAAATTTAGTATTTAAACTTAGCAGCCAACCAACAGCAGATCTCTGCTCAGAAATCAGACACAAGGCAACTGAGGTAACCAAATAGTAGGGCTCTGCTTTCACTTGGCAGTGTCTCCCTTCTCCCAGATGCCCCAGCAGCACGCCTCAGTTTTCCCCGTCACTGAAAATCCCTGCGCAGTTTAAGTCTTAAATAAGGCAGGCAGAACCCACACAATTGCTTTGCAAGATCAATTACATAAGGAAATTTGGTGCAGGAAAAATGAATGGTACGGAGACACCCTTTAAGTCTCCAATGTCCTGTTAAAAGGGCAAATCCCATGCACAACAGGACCATGCCCCCCAGCCGCCTCTGTTCTGAGGGCATGTTTCCCTCCCTCTCCTTCCTGAGGTTCCAGTGAGACAGTCTCCCCTCACCCAAAAACCCTGCTCTGCAAATCAAATCCTACAACTGGAAGGTACCTCACGGATCACCTAGTCCAACACCAGTAAGTTCCACTCAATCAAGGTGATGACTACATTGGATTATCCCATTAAGGAACTGTCTTTTCCCACCCGCCTCACAGCACCCTTTCCCTTCCCTGCCATGCCCCCTTCTTCCTACTGAACTCTCAGAGGCTCTGAACATCTGTAAGATCTTTGTACGGGACTCAAATGTTTGGGTGGGGTCATTCATGCCCTTTGCCGCTAAAAGTTGGAGGGGATGCATCCCTTCTCCCTGCCCTTATAATTTCATCCATGCCATTTTGGGAAGTCTGACCTTGATGCATCCAACTCTTATTTCCACACACAGCTCAGCTGAAGGTGCTGTCTCCTGTAAGGTTAGCCAAGAGTTTTTGATAAGGATTTCTTGTTTCACGGTTAACTTAGTAAATTATACCATGGTATTTCTGGGACAATCTTCTATTTCTAATCCGCTGGACTGAGATTTCACGTTTACATAAGAGTCAGAGGGGAACGCGATACGCATGCACAGATTAGGGAGCACACACAATCTCTGCAAGGAAAGAGATGGAGCAGGTTGTTTCCTATACCTCTTGCACGCCTTCCTTGAAGGTCTCTGAGAAGGTGGAGTCTGGAGTCCGCCTCTGGGAGTTCTGAGGTGGAGCACTGGAGCTGAACTGGTCGGCATTAAGGTTCCTGTCAAAACCCACTACCCGTTCAGGGGGCTCGGGGTGGTAGACTGCTGGAGGAATGCCTGCAGAGAAGCCATGGGGCTGTGCCTCCGTTTTGATTGAATGCGTCGGCATGGCTGCAATGGAGACTGTGACTGTGGTGTCTGGGGTCGTCAGGTGGCCTCTCTTGTCAATGCCCATTTGGGCAGCGTGCGGAAGGACGATATTGAAAGGTACGTTTTTCAGGACCTGCACTCGGTTTTCTCCAGAGGAAATGAGCGATTGTTCCGTCACATGTGGTATGCTGTTCCTGAAACGAAAGAACAAGAGATTTGTCACCAATGACACAGAAACCAATGGCCCTTCCACCAACTAAGCAGAACCAGAAAAAGCGGTGTGGCCTTTAGGCTAATCAGGAGTGGGGAGCCTTCGACCATTGGCCAAAACCTGCCTGCGGCTGTTTTTTTATTTCATCTCTTTCTTTTCTAGTCCCTACTCTCAAGAGTGAGCTCAGGGGAAGGGAGCAGAGAGGAGGACCTGCACTCAAGGATGGATCCATGGCATAGATCCATGATCTGGATCCTCCCCATCCCGAGCACACCCTTAAGCACCTTTAAGGGTGGTAAGGCAGTAGAGGGTGGGGATACATGCAAAGCATGCACTCTAAGAACCTGAAACCCTGCTGCCAATGTCAGGTTGTGACAATACTGGGCTAAGATGGACCATTGGTCTGACTCAGGCAGCTCCTTATAACCTTACCCTCAACTCCTATTCAGCTCATGGAGCTCATACTGATTCAAAGTGGCCCACGGGAGGGCAAAGGTTCCCAGCTTCTGAACTAAAGACAAGTGCATTATCAATTTTGTATATGTTCGGTCCTCTGTCTCCACCAATGAAGTACATCACAGGTTCCTAAAATGTGGGTCATATAACCCCAAGTAGGGTTGCAGCAACCCCAACCAATATGGATATACTCTGCAAGTCCCTGCATCTCACGTGCAAGCCACGCGCGAACGGCACGTACATCCATGAAGGCAAGACTGCAGCGTGCACGCAAGCCATGGACAAGTTCCACACAAGTCCCGTTTTTTTTGATCGAGCCCACCGTTACCAAACCCTGCATGACATCATGTTGAGACTTAACCACAATCTTGTGAGCTCAGATGGCAGCAGAGGCACACAAATCAAAAAACAAACAAATGGGACGGTGATCCGATCTGCTGAGTACATAGCCCTCCCACTTGGGAGCCTAGTCTTACCATTTTTAGATGCTGCACCGGGACTCATGGTTTTAAATAATCCACCTTAGGAAAAGTCACGTGGGTGGCGTTTGGATGTGCCACCTCCATTGAAAACTGTCGGTTGCGCATTCTTTATAGACCAGCAGTTTTCAATGGCGGCGGCACGTCTAAATGCTACCTGCATGACTTTTCTAAGGCGGATTATTTAAATCTACGAGCCCTGGTGCAACGTCTAAAAACCTCCGATTAAGAAAGCAAAAGGTTTGCTTCCTCTAACTAGCATGGACCTCTTTCTGAACTGGAGCACAACACAACATAAAAAGTAATAATCCATAATGCCCTACAGAAGCACAGACTGGACCCCTAAAGTTTTGTTGCACTGAAGGTTGTGCTGACAGAATGCCAGGCTCCAACGGGGGCTGCTTGAACTGGCTTATAAAAGCGTACCAAGTTACACTCAATTTATTCCCACCTTTCCTGGCAATTCACTTGCTGTTGGCATTCAGGTGCAGTTAAACCCTTCCCTGATCAGCGTTACCATTTCAGAAAGTGGAAATATTTTAGGGACTTTGACATTAGAGTCATAATATTTTAGGAACTTCTGTGTTCCAGGGGCAGAGAACCTTTTATCCTGGGCCATTCTGAAAATTAGTACAAGCTCCACAGGTTCTATAGGAGTTATGGGAAGGCGTATTTAAGGGGTACGCTCTGGATGGGGGAAAAGGAGAATTGGTCACCTACCTCGGTGAATTCCTTTCTCCTCTGTCTACAGATAATCCTCTGCACGGGTAGTTCTGCGGATGGCCGTCAGGAGGCAGAAGAAGATACGCTTCGTTGCGCCTGCGTGAAGAGCTATCCCCCAGCATTCCTCAGTCCATATCCTAGCCGAGGGCATAGTCCTTAAACAAAACTTGCAAACTTGACAAGAGATTAATCCCTGTCCGTTAACAGAGGCCTTATAACATCTGTGCCCAAAAACCAGACAGTAGGTAACTCGTCAGTCCCCCTAACTGGGTCTATAAACCTTATTCACCTTTTTTTTTCTCCAGTTGTGATTATCCCCAGTGCTGTTTGGCCAGGTGGGTCGGAGGATTATCCGTAGACAGAGGAGAAAGGAATTCACCAAGGTAGGTGACCAATTCTCCTTTCCCCCTCTGTCTCCGGCTAAATCCTTTGCACGGGATAGACCCGAGCCGTCACATTCCCTAAGGGTGGGAGCAAACAGCGCCCGGAGAACCCAGCACCACCTGCAACGCTCTTCTGCCAAATGCCGTCTCTGCGGATTTGAACACTGGAGTTTGTAATGTTTAACGAAAGTATGTAGGGAGGACCAGGGAGCCGCCCTGCAAATTTCCTGATAGGTAGGGATGGGCGAACAGATCGCAGTTCGGGTTCGGCCGCGTTCGGCTATTTCGCCGAGTTCGGGTTCGGCTGTTCGGTTCGGTTGTCCGAATAGGCTGTTCGGTTCAGCCGTTTGGCTGTTCTGTTCGGCTGTTCGGGAAGTGTTGTTATAGTTGTTGGTTTTTTCTATGGTTTTTTATTCGGTTTTATATGGTTTTCTTTTGTTTTTTATTTGGTTTTTTTGTTTTTATATGGGTTTTTTAATTTATTTTTTAAATCTAATATTATATATAGCTATCTACACTAAATCTAACTGCTATTAACTATTCTAAATGCTATGAACTAAATGGATTATCTAATACGTACACAGACCTACTCCTACAAACACTAAAACTAAATCACTAACACTATCTCTATCACTAAGCTAACTCCTACAACTCTCTTCTATCTATCTATCTTTC
>QEPC01008233.1:4567406-4705932 GCA_003113815.1 Sphenodon punctatus | reverse complement strand
CCCCCCGCTCTCACCAGGGGAAGTCCCTGGGTCCACCCCCCTTTTTTAACCCCCCCTACCTACAGCCCCCACCCTACCACCCTAGCCCTGTATAAACAGAAGCCCACGCAGAAACCAAACAATAACCCCCTGCCACCCCCTGCAGCCCCCCAAAGTGCCCCAAAAAGTGTCGCGGCCTGCGGCTCAGCCGCTGTCCCTGGGGCTTTATGCCCCCTGCTACTTCCGGGGGGGGAGGGGGGACACAGGTCAGCCCACGTGGCTGGCCTCTACGTTCCCCCCCCCAACCCCCAGCCTTACTGTTTGTTGTTTCTCCCGCAGGTTCCAGCGGGGAGCGAGCAGCAGCGGCGATGTCAGCATCAGCGGCGGCAGGGCAATGGAGCCGCGGGGCACAAGCGGCGAGCTCCCAGAGCCCCCCCGCAGCGGCAGCAAGGCAGGTAAGTTGGTGCTCCCTGCAGGCTTCTCCTAAATCCATGTTGACTCTTCCCCATTAAGCCATGTTTATCAACATGCCCAGCAATTCTGTTCTTAATGATAGTTTCCACCATTTTGCCCGGCACAGATGTCAAGCTTACTTACCTAGTTTCCAGGATCACCTCTGGATCCCTTTTTAAATATCGGGGTTGCACCACCCTCCAGTCCTCAGGTACAGTGCCAGATTTTAGCGCGTGGTTACACATTACTAACAGTAGGTCTGCATTTTCATATTTGAGTTACTTTAGAACTCTGAGGTGAATACCATCTGGTCCTGGTGATTTGTTAGTATTTAGTTTGTCAATTTGCTCTAGAGCCTCCTCCAGAGTCATGTTGATTTGTGACAGCTCTTCCAATTCATCACCTATAAAGTAAGGTGGGTATCTTCCGCCAACATCCTCTGCAGCGAAGACCGAAGCACAGAACTCATTCAGTTTCTCTGCAATGTCCTTTTATTCCCTAAGCGCCCCTTTCATCCCCTGGTCATCTAACGGCCCAACTGACTCTCTAGCAGGCTTCCTGCTTCGGATGTATTTGAAAAAGTTTATTATTATTAGTTTTAGCATCTTTAGCAAGTTGCTCCTCAAATTCCTTTTTGGCCTCCTGCCTTATTAACTTTTTACATCTACTTTGGCAACGCTTATGCTCTTCCTTATTTACCTCATTGAGACTCTCTTTCCATTTTTTAAAGGATGCCTTTTTGGCTCCAATAGCCTCCTTCACCTCACCATTTAGCCAAACAGGCAGACGTTCGGTCCTCTTCCTACCTTTCTTAATTTGTGAAATACATTTAATTTGAGCTTTCAAGAGGGTGTTTTTAAATAGTCTCTATGCTGCCTGTAGACATTTAATTCTGCAACTACTCCTTTAAGTTTCCCTCTAACTAGTTTCCTCATTTTTACATAGTTCCCCTTTCTAAAGTTATAGGTTACTGCAGTGGTTTTATTTGGCATTTCCCCTCTTATGAGTATGTCAAATTCGATTATCTTATGATCACTATTGCAATGCCCAGTGGCTCCAGCCCCGTTACCTCTCACACTAAATCCTGCACTCCACTTAGGACTAGATCCAGAGTGGTTCCTGCTCTGGTTGGTTCCAGGATGAGCTGCTCCAGGAAGCAGTCATTTAGGACATCTAGAAATTTTATCTCTGCATCCTGCCCCGAGGAGACATTCACCCAGTCAATATGTAACAATGTGGTGTCATTCAAATGCACGTGGTACCATAGCTCCTAGGCTTCATCATATGGGCCTGATCTTGAAAGTGCTCAATATCTCGCTGATGATTCACTACCTTAAAACATTCACAGTATCCCTCCCTCCCTCCTTCTCCCCCACCCCCGCCATTCTCCTTCACAGACTCTCCACAGCAGCTACCGCCACATCCCGCCCAAGCTCTCAGGGAGTAGGCTAGCTTCTCCAAGTTTCAATCCAGTCCTTAAGCAGCTCCCAAGAGGATGTAGCCGCACACACTACCCCTCAGTGCTTTGAGCAGAAAGGCAGAGGGGACTGAAGTTTCCCTTAGTACAAGCTCCACAGGCTGCATACTCCAGACACAGCAGCAACGGCACCAGCAGTTAAGCAGTTGTCATGGTAGGTCAGGATGCCAAGTGAAGTGGCATTTGGGTTGGCTTTTTTTAAAGCAAACACGCTGTAGCAGAAGAACACAGCAGGCTTCCTCAGCCGTGCACATGGATGGTACACACACACACCATAGGCACCATTTATTTATTTTACATAATTTATACCCTGCCCCTCCTGCTAAAGCAGCTCGAGGCAGCTAACCGATCATAAAATTAAATATGAAAATACAATATACTTTAACCATCAGAGGGGTGGGTGCCAACTGGACCAAGGCCAGCTGGCAGCAGCTGTCCTGGCTCTGCGCCAGCATGGAGACAACAGGCTTGCCACAGTGGCCTGGATTTCCTAGCTCCGCACCCCCTCCAGGCTGCTCACCGACACTCCCTCTACCATCCCATCATTCAGGGTTTCCTTCTTCCCCATGACTAAGACGAGTACACGCTTCTCAGCTTTGTGAACATATCTTTGTCTTTCCCCAGCCTCCCCTGTCCCTCCTAGATTAACTGCACCTCCACCAAGCATGTGTGCCTGCTACTTGTCAATCTCATTAATGCATCCCTGTCTCTCTCCCTAATCTTGCCCCCCTTGTCCACCCTAGATTGTAAGCCCTCCTTCAGCAGGGACCCGTCCTTTACAATTGCTCAGTGTCAGGTACATCGCTGGTGCCAGGATAAATGGGCAAGAATTGTAGCAGCTTGGTCTGCAAGCCCAAAATTGGGGACTTCCAAGGTCGGAGGTTGCGGTAGGCCAGGCCCTCCCCTAGCCTCAGGTACTGAGGGTAGTCAGAAAATGTTCCTTGTGGTTTCAGGCACCCCTAGAATACGGTACCTTTTGCCATGATCTTGGTCAGGATGATCTACATCTGCTTTGGCTGTGGAAGTTCTCCTTTCTCTGGGTACCTTAAAGGCATAAAACACATCAATATGGTTTAATTATTCTTATTCAAACCAAACAAGTTCATCCAGCAAGAATCTGTTAAGTTTTACCAGAAGAGGCCAAGCACAAGTCGCCTGTTATACATCAGTTCAAAGTCTGGCATATTGCACAAACAGTTCAATAGATAGATCTCACAAGAACACAGCAAGTTAGAATTTCAGGATAAGGGCTCTTTCATGGGAAGGTACGATACAAAGTGGTAAGTGCCTTCCCTCCCATCTTATTGGTCTTGCCTGTTTACATTGTAAGCTCTCGCAGGTCAAGACTCTCTCAGGAGGATACAACAGCCCACACCAGGAGGCTGTTCCACCCAGCTTCGCGGCCTGTTTATTAGGTGGCCGCGAGATGTGCGCTCCTATGTGCGATGGAGTCGTCCTGGGGCATCACGGACCCACATGTGGGCCAATGTTTGCCCATCTGTCCACCCCCATCTATTAGGGTGCGCCCAGCCTCTGTGCGGGCAAAGCACCTAGATCGGTCCCAGCATCTCCCTCTCCCTGAGGCTTCTACCGTTTAATTTCACTGTGGAGTGCTCAAAAATGGCACTCTGGAAGGCGTGGGGCAGTGGTAGAAAACACACACACCAAGAAGCAAACAGTGTGGGGAGAATTCCCTGAGGCAGTGATTCATGAGGGAGGGGTGGTGGCGGGTGGAGTGCGGCACCCGTGTATTGGATTTGTCACACAAAACCTCCTAAGTGGGGGCTGTCTGGACCAAACATGGGACTCCTGTGAGCTGTCATCCATTTTATTTCCATCCTTGGTGTCTGTACAGGGTGGGGACCTATCGCAAGGGGAGAGTGCACTATAGAAATTCATATTTTGGCTGATCTCGTTCCAGCGGGGTATGCCATGCAGCATCAGCCTCGCGCCGGGGGTTGGGGAGGTGGCGTAGCTATGATTTTTAGAGACGTGGTCAGCTAGGAGGTCTCCAGTTCCAGATATTCCTGGGATCGAGGCCCTTCACATGGTGTTTGATATGGCGGGGATCAATTTGGGGTGCTGCTGGTGTACCAGGCCCCTTCCTGCCTAGCAGCATCCCTCTCCGCTCTAGCGGAGCTGGTCTCGGTGGTGGCGTTGGGCTCCTCTAGGACTTTGGTCCTGGGGGACTTCAATGCCTATACCGACACCGGCCTTGTGGGGGCGGAGCGAGAATTCATGGCTGCCATGGCAACCATGGATTTGTCCCAGGTTGTCAGCTGCCTGACCCATGTGGGGGGCATACCCTCGACCTGGTGTTCTGTTCTGGCCTTGAGGCAGGTGATCCGGTAGTGGGGGATGTAACAACTATGCCCTTGTCATGGACGGATCATTACCTCCTTATGACCAGTCTCTTAGTACGTCACCCCCAGAAGGGGAAGGTACCAGTTAAGATGGTCTGCCCTTGGAGGCTGATGGAACCTCAACGGTTCCAGGAGGCCCTGGGGGAGTTAACCCTGGACTCTGCCAGTTGCTCTGTGGATGAACTCGTCCAGGCTTCGAACATCTTGCTTGGGGAGGCCATTGACAGGGTGGTTCCGAGACATCCCCTGTCCCTGTCTCGACATCACAGGGCCCCTTGGTTTACTAAGGGGCTGCAAGGTATGAAGCAGGAAGGCAGGCAACTAGAGCGACGCTGGCGTCTGACTCGCTCCGAATCCGACCGACTTCTCCGTAGGACCCATTTGCGTCCTCCGTTGAGGCTGTGAGGGTGGCAAAGAAAGAATTCTTTGCCACCCTCATAGCATCTGCAAAGTCGCGTCCAGCAGAGCTGTTCCGGGTGGTGCGGAGGCTGGTCAGTCCGGCCTCCCTCTGCCTGGACGGGGACTTGTCCCAGGCCTGCTGTGAGGAGTTTGCCATCTGTTTTGCAGACAAGATCGCTCAGATCCAGAGCAACTTTGACACTGGATTAGAGAGAGTAGGAATAGAGCGTGAGGGGATGGAGGCGCCATCTGGTCCATCTTTCTGGGATGAGTTTCAGGAAGTGACACCAGCTGATGCTGTGGAGATCCTGGGGTCAGTGAGGGCCACTAGTTGTGAATTAGATCCTTGCCCATCCTGGTTGGTGAAAGCCTCCAGGGAGATACTGGGGTCGGTGCTGGCGGGGATTATCAACGCGTCCCTTCAGCAGGGGAGTTTGCCCCCCAGTCTCAAGGTGGCGGCAGTGCACCCCCTGTTGAAGAAGCCATCTTTGAATGTGGACGCACCCGCCATTACCGACCCGTCTCTAATCTTCCCTTTTTAGGGAAGGTTATTGAACAGGCAGTGACCGTGCAGCTCCAGGCTCACCTGGACAGCATCGGTTTTCTTGACCCCTTTCAATCAGGGTTTCGGCCCAGCCATGGTACGGCGTTGGTGGCCTTGGTGGATGATCTCTGCCAAGGGATGGATGCAGGACGTTCAACATTACTGATCCTGCTAGATCTCTCGGCCGCATTTGATACAGTGGACCATGGGCTGTTGTTGAGATGGTTGTGTGACCTGGGGGGTCTGGATGGGACCACCGTTGGTTGGTTCCAGTCATTCTTCTCAGGGAGGACCCAGCGAGTTGTCTTGGGAGCAGAAACATCTAGCCCCCGGGCCCTGGACTGTGGTGTTCCACAAGGTTCAATCTTGTCTCCTTTATTATTTAACGTATATATGCAGTCCTTGGGGGAGATCGTGAGAGGGTTTGGTGTGTGTTGCCACCAATACGCTGATGATACGCAGCTTTACCACTCTTTTTCAGCTGACCCAGGCCCTGCCATCTCCGTGCTCTCTCAGTGTTTGGAGGTCGTGGCGAGTTGGCTATGGCAGAGCAGACTGAGGCTCAATCCGGATAAGATGGAGGTGATGGTGGTGGGCCGGGCTGGGAAGGTGGTGCCCCCTCTTGTGGGGGCGGTGCGCTCCTCCGTGGTTCAGCAGGTTCGGAGTCGGGGTGTATTATTGGACGTGGGTCTCCGTCTAGATCAGCAGGTGGATGTGGTGGTGAAGGTGGCTTTCCGCCAGCTGTATCTGGTGCAGAGGCTGCGCCCATATATCTCCAGACCCAACCTGGTCACTTTGATCCATGCCTTCATCACCTCGTGGCTGGACTACTGTAACGCGCTCTACGTGGGGCTTCCCTTGACGCTGGCCTGGAGATTATAGCTAGTGCAGAATGCGGCGGCCTGTCTCCTGACAGGGACGGGCCGATGAGAGCACATAACACTGGCGCTCCGTGCGCTGCACTGGCTGCCTGTAATGTGCTGAGCCAGGTTCAAGGTGTTGACGTTGATCTATAAGGCCCTGTACGGTCTTGGATCTGGATACCTCAGGGACTGCGTCACCCTCCGTGACTCAGGATGGACTCTCCGGTCCACCGGGAGCGCCTTCTTGGAGGTCCCCCACATAAAGCGGGGGGCTACAAATGGAGGGGGCATTCTCGGTGGCTGGGCCCTGGCTGTGGAACTCCCTCCCAGAGGAAGCACGACTGGCCCCAAGTCTGCTGGCCTTCCGTCGGGCCTGCAAGACATGGCTGTTCTCTCAGGCCTTTGGAGGCGGGGAGGGGAAGGTGGGCTAAATTTTTGTATTGGGGTATTTTTAAATTATTTTAGATATCTGTGTACATTTTTTATATTGTGATAAATTGTTTATTTTATGTTGGAAGCTGCCCCAAGATGGGGGCGGGATATAAATGGAATAAAATAAATAATAAATAAATAAATAAATATTATTGAGCGTGAAAACTTGCCCAGCAAGTCCACGGCCAAACCAGAATTTCAGCTTAAGGCTCCCAAGTACTATATCCACACCAGCTCACCTATCCTTACTGCCTTAGAATAGAGACAATTTACCAATGGGTGTGTGAAAAGACCACTTTCAACGGCTCCCCCCGCCTCCCCCCCCCAGAGTACCCTGTATGAGTGTCAGTGAAACCAGACTCCCCCCCCAAAAAAAAAAAATCTTTAAAAAATAACTCTGCCATAGACAAAAATTTCCAGCGTAACTCTCTCAGGATATTTGTGAGGGGAATTTAGTGTCTGGGTAAGGAACGAACCGACACCTCTGTGGCGAACTTTGGTGAGAGCACTTTTCTAGGTCACAATCGTCTGGTTTGGCTCTTTGTGGAGACAAGTTTCAGCAAGGTGTCATTCCCTCCCCCCCCCCTCAATTTTCCTAGGAATTGGTTCAAGTTCATATAATATTTATTATTAATTATAATTCTCATTAAACATTTATATAGCACAAGCAATGTACCTGGCACTTTACAAATGTAAGACAGACAGACAGTCCCTGCCCCAGCAGGCTTACAATCTAAGAGAGACAAGACGGGGGGGACAGAGGAAGAGGCAAGGATACATACATGACATCCAGGCAGAAATGTCAGAGAGGTAGTTAGTGAGGCGAGACTGGCTAGAGGGAGGGGGGTGGGGTGGAGAGATAAAGTTGGGTATCATCTGCATACAGATAGTACTGGAAGCCATGAGATTCGATGAGTTTGCCTAGGGACAAAGAGAAGAGGGCCAAGGACAGCATTATATTAACTAACTCTCACATCACCTCTGCAAGTTAGATTGCCTTCCCATTCTGTACTGAAAAGTTACACTGATAATTGATGGTATAAAACTCTGCAGCTCCTCTGCGAACAAGGCCGAGAGATTTGATTCATGTTGCAACACGAGTCAGCAACGGGGACGAGAAATTTCTAACCCTCAGTCCAAGCCACTCACACTTGATATTGATTAAACTTTTAAGTGGCTTATAGAGAGTTGAAACGGACAAATGCAGTAGAAGCAAGGCTTCGCTCGTGCTGTGCTTTCTGCAGCACCTTTCTTCCTGCCTGGACTCAGCCATGCCACCTTCTCCAACATCTGTCACGCTGTTCATCGGTCACACCGCTCCCACAGCTGGATAAAGTTTGATGAAAGCCGGTGTTACTGCTGCAAGCAATCAGCTGCTTGGTGGCAAAACACACTCAACGCTGAGGAGCTGAAAAAGCAAAACCTTCTCCCCTACAGAAGCACCAGGCCCGCTCTCTCACCTGGGAGCAATAGGCCTGCTACGGACGGGCAAGGAAGATTTTGCTTTGCCACCCATCGGCACCTCGAGCACTTACTCAATCAACACCAGCCCCACTAAGACTTAATCCAGCCCTGAGCAAGGGCTGATAAAACAGAGGCAGAAGAGGGACTGGTGGAATCATGGGACCTGTCAAGGAAGCTCACACTCGGAATACCCTCCCATGCTTCTGGGCTCAAGCAACTGGACTCTGGGGAAGGTTCGAGTCCCAGCATCTTTTTCTTTTTTTAAAAAGAATTAAGCAACCAGTTTAACTTCTCTAATGTGGATCTCCCATATCCAGATCTTTCTACATTCCAGACATTAGATTGAACATCCCCAGCTATTTTCAGAGGACAAAACCGGTTTGGTGTAGAGTGGTACTGAGAGAACAGCATCAACACCCTGTTCAATGCAGACTCCACCTAAGCTATCTGAATGAAAAACATGCCCCTTGATGTGTCCAGATATGGGAGATTGGGGGGGCGGGGGGGCCTCTCCTGTTAACATGTTTGCAGCCTCTGTGTAAGCGACAGTTCTAAACACATCAGTAGAATGTCCTCCAGATTCAGCCTCTCTCAAATGCAGCAAGTGTGGCTGCATATCACCACCAGCACAACTGCACGTATGTTGGAGATGATTAAGACCTGTGCATAACGAATGTGGAGAGAGAAAAAAAACTACATGCAAAATAATCCTATTTTCCCCCCCCCGTTATCAGACCAACTAAAAAACACCATTAAAATGTAAATGATTCAATGTGTATCTGAGGCCCCCTGGGCGAGATTGTTCAGAGATTTGGAGCAAGGTGCCATCAATATGCTGATGACACTCAGCTCTCTCTCCCCCCATCTCATCGGACCCATGCCGTGCAGTCTCGGTGCTTATCCAGTGCCTGGTTGCTATTGGGGACTGGATGCGGGCCAACCGATTGAAGCTGAATGCAGACAAGCCCAAGGTGATGATGGTTGGCTATTTGTGTGCCCTGGGAGACGTAGGAACCCCCTTGTTACTGATGGAGTCCGGCCTCCTTTGGTCGCTCAGGTTCGCAGCCTTGGGGTGCTCTTGGATCCACTGCTGTGCCTGGATTGTCAAGTTGCAGCGGTGGCAAGGAGTGTTTTTCACCAATTACATCAGATGAGAAGGCTGTGACTGTTTATATCAGATTCGGCCACTGTCATTTATGTCTTCATAACCTCAAGGCTTGACTACTGCAATATGCTCTACGTGGGGCAGCCCTTAAAGACTGTTCAGAAGCTAGAGTTGGTGCAGAATGTGGCGGCCCATCTTCTTTTGGGGGTGGGTCGCCAGAAGCACAATATACCAGTGCTCCAGAGTTTGCACTGGCTGCCAGTAGCTTTCCGGGCACAATTAAAGGTGCTGGTTTTAATCTATAAAGCCCTAGCCAATTTGGGACCCAGGTATCTGAAAGACCGCCTCTTCCCTTACGTCCCTTCACAACCCCACGGTCAGCTGGGTATGCCTTCTTGCAGGTGCCACCTCCACATTATGTTTTTACAACTAGGGCACGCAGGGGGGCATTCTCAGTAGCTGCCCCATGATTATGGCACTCCCTCCCCTTGGAGGTTCGCCTGAGCCTGCTCATCTTCTGGAAATGATGCAAGACCTTTTTGTTTGGTCAGGCATTTGGCAGGCAGGGATAGGGTGGGATGGGGTTGGGTGGGATATCAGGGTTTTTAAAAATTTATTTGAATGGCTTTTTTATTCTGTTTTTATTATTGTAAGCTGCCCTGAACCTCTGCAGGAAGGGCAGGTTAGAAATATGAACGAATGAATAAATAAATGAAGTGCAAAAGGCTCCTCCTCCCTCCCCCCCCCCAAAAAAAAACCAGTTCTCCCCCAAGTGATTGCATTTACACTATCTACATTTCTGACTTGCTACATGCCTGAGGAAGGGCCTTGCATGGCCTGAAAGCTTGCCGACACTCACCAACAGAAGTTGTTCCAATAAAAGGTATCTTCTGAACTAATTTGTTTCCAGCTCTTACATTTAAGAGCAACACAGCAATCACTCTCTCTAGACTTGCAAGTATCTAATTCATGTTTCCATACCGTTTGAATAAGCCACGGTGTACGTGTTGGTGGCTTTACACAATAGGTTATAAGCCAGGAATGGGGAACCGCCAGCCTGCGGGACACTTACGGCCACGGGGCAATTTCCTCCAGCCTGCCAACCTGTCACCCTTCCTCAATGTTGTGCGGTCTGGTGTCTGCCCAAGCCCCCACACTCAGCAGCCTTTGGGGGGCGGGGGGGAAATAGGAACTGCCATCCACTGCTGCTCACCTACCCGCCATTTGCCTGCTTGGATGCCACAATGATCCTGCCTTCCACAGCGCCACTCACCTGTGCTGCCCTCCCACCTACTGCCGCCGCCGCCAAACCTGCTTGCAAACGTCCCTCCGCGCACGACAGGTCCAGCCATTTCCTGAATCTGGCATGCTGGGAAATGTAATCTGAGCATGTCATTCAGGAAATGGCTGAGGGACATTTGCAAGCAGCAACATCACTGTGTGTGTGTTTGAGGCGATGGATCCTTGACATTTTTTTAATGTTCTCATTTACTGATTTGAGTTAATTTTAATTGATTTTTAATTCATTTTAATTCAATATGCTAATTAGTCTTGCATAATTTTTATGGATTTATAGTTGATTTTGACATCCAGGCTCAAAAAGGTTCCCAACCCCTGTTATAAGCAATCTTAACTTATTGGACAACCGTAGCCACTTCTTAAGAGCTCTACGAATTATTTATTAACCTTTTAGATGAACCTATTTATAAATAAGTTCTCTTAATAGAGGTTATTCCTTTAGGCAGTAGACCATGATGCCTCTAATGATGAAATACTACTCCACAGTTCTCAGTTGTGACTTTTAGCCACTGCTGACTTGAACTGGATTTGAACCAGCAACCTGGCAATGACATATAGAGAATTTAACCTCTAAACATCTGGGCTCCATCATAATCTAAGATGAAGCCTTCTTACCACCATACCTCGTAGAACATAGACAAGTATTTAAGAAATGTGAAACTTTTTTTTTTTTAATTAATGTCATGTGACATTTCCCACATGAATTAAAGGCAGAGGCTGTTGGGCTGGAAGGGAGTAAATAAGAAGAGTTCGTATCTCAGTGACAGAAGGACCACAAGGAAGAGGCTCAGGATTAGAAGCCCTGCACAATCAGGGCTGGCCATAAGAAGGTAAGTAGTGCCATACTGCGGCAGACCAATGGTCCATCTAAGGAACCCAATAGTCTGTCTCTGCCAGTGAGCAGCTTTGGTTGGTTCAAAAAACAGGTTATATTGGGGCAAACCATTCCGTCATTCGTGCCCAGCATTTGACCGTCAGAAATCACATCCCCCGACCAACTTGACCAATAGCTATTTATAGACCTGGGGCGGAATCCAGCTACCATCGAAGTCAATGGCAAAACTCCCATCGACTTGAATGGAGCTGGATTGCGCCCCTATTCTCTGAGAACTTAACCAATCCTGTTTAAACCCAATTATGTTCTTAGACTTCACAATCTCCCCAGACAATGAGTTCCACAGGTTAAGTATATTAAGTAGAAAAGTACTTCCTTTTGTTTTAGTTTGTTATTTCCTTTCATTATTTGCTGACAGTTAATCATTTCATAGGGTGCTCCCTAGTTTTAGTACTAGTTTGAGAAAGGGTCGAGAGTATCTCCCTGTTAAGTTCTCTAAGAATTTAACCAATCCTTTTTAAAACACAGTTATGTTCTTAGACTTCATAATCTCGTCTGTTTGCTTGCTTAGAGCCAATCATAGCTGCCCTCAGTCATCTCTTCACCAAGCCAAAAGCCCCAGTAGGTTAGGGCTCCTCTTTGTACAGAAGCTGTTCCATACCTTGATCATCTTTGCAGATCTACGCTGCACCTTTTCCCATTCTAGTAGGCCACTTTCAAAATGGCAAGACCAGGACTGCATTTACCATGGATTTGTAGAGCAACATTGTGATGTTTTCTACCCCTTTCTTTACATCCTTTGCCTCCGACTACTGCCGCTAAACATCAAGCTGAGCTCTCCAGTGAACTACCCACAATGGGCACACAACTTTGGATTGCGGCCGCGCGGAGCTGCATGCACACACGTGCGTGGACGCATGCATGGTTTGCACACAGCATAATGTGCAGTCAACACAGCTCTGCATGCACAATTGTGTGCACACACCTGGCTCTGCACGGGATCTGCACAGCATTGGATTGCAGCCACTGACTCCAAGAGCCAGGACCAGGGAGGTACAAAGCATGAAGGCGCCCAGGGAAGCCGAGCCTTGGGTTATGGAAAGCTGGAGATCCAGAAACCTGGATGCCTAGCAAGGGGCTCATGTAAAGGCCAGGAAAGAAAAGGCACAGCGTCAAGTGGAGGGGCTTACCTTCAAACAAGGAACCATATCATGAAGAGCTGTGCAGGATGTTTGTATCTTGGGGCACTGGGCACTTGAGTTGATGCAATAAGCAGAAAATAAAACAGAGCCTTGCAGAACTCCTGTCATCTGGGACAGAGCATTCAACCATCCAAAGGTCAACTAAATTAACACGCTGCACTACCCTGCAAATTCAGGTCTACTACTCGCTATTTGGATCACAAGTTGCTTTCTCTAGATCTGGAGGCGGAGGCTACACTTCGGGCCAAACTTAGAATTTGTAGGGCCCAGGAAGAGAATAAAAACCAGGGACCCCATGGCTCCTCCCCTTATAAACCTCAGCCCTTTGACAATTGGCATTTTGGTGTTTGCTTACAAAAATAAAGACGTTTCATACGTTTTCATATGCACATAGGCTTCCCCACCCCCAAGCTCATTCTCTCCTTTTCACACACCCCTGTGGCAGTGGGGATTCAGGGATTGGTGATTTACTAAAAGTGATGAGGGGCAGGGCCCTTCAGGAAGCAGCCAGCCCCTGGGGGCTGAGAATTATGAGCAAGGAGGAGGCCCCACAGAAATAGCCCATCCTGGGGCCTCAGGAGCACTGGACCCGAGGCTCCCTGGACTGCGCTCCCTGCAGGGCTCCCTCTGACCGCAGGGCCTGAGCCATAGCCCCTACTAGCCATACCAAAGGCCAGCCCCAACAACACTGACAAAGGGGATTATCCAACGAGACGATAGGCCACTGCTGTAGTCTGCATTCAGTCCGTGCAGCCGCCACTGACATGTTTAACACATCCAGCCTAATGAATAGGCAGCCCCCTGTTTGTATTTCATGTGCTTGTGGCAACTTCCACCAGTGGCGCTAGCAATCTCCCTCCCCACGGCTACCTCTCAGCTGAGAGGGGTGTTAGAGTTCTTCCCCCTCCTCCCACCGCAGTCTCCCTCTCAACCGAGAGGCTGCAGAAGAGGGAGTTTGGGGGGAAGGGGGAGAGGAAAATTTCTAGCGTGCCTCTCAGCTGAGAGGCAGTTGTAGGAAAGAGAGATTGCTACCACTCCCACCCCCTAGCTGGCCGGGTTCGCTAGGTGGGACTATGCATTAGTAGATCTATATGCTAGCGTGGCTGCGGGCACATCTAATTGATGAGACGTGGGCTCCCATTGGCTCAGGGCCTGCAATGTCCCTGGATTCAGTCATGAGTGGCGGCTCCGTGGAGGTGATGCGACAGACACCTAATAGGAACGCACCCACATGGGAACGCGCCTGATGAAGGCTAACATGGGCTATTATCTGTTTGATTCCACCCAAACTCTCAGAGTTGCTAAGCGCATGTCACCCACTTTCACAATTTTATTACAAAACCCATATTTGCTTGAGACCCAGGTGTCATGTTGCTACATGAGAATCTCAGGTTTGTTTGTTGTTGTTTTTTTAAGGTACATCTCTAACGCTTGTGGTTCCAGAAAAAAAAAACCCAGCCACACTCGTCAAAGAGAGAACCGCAAAATGTATTTCTTGAAATCCTACTGTTTGAGCCCATCTTAATTTGCCGATTACGATTCGTGATTTTTAACCACTGGAGATGATAATGTATTCCACATTGCCAAGAACTAATCTATTGAATTTCAATTAACTTATTGAAAGAATAACTATTTACCTTTCTTCAACTCTGCTGCTGTTCACAAAGAGGCAGGGTTTAAAGTAATTAAAGAGGAGCATGTGTTTCATATCACATGAACAAGAAAAGGGTGTTAAGAGGGTCAAAAAATCACCTAATTGCAATTCTCCCTTCCCAATTGTTTACTCACAGCATCCCATGGGCTGGTCCCAAACACTAATAGATGGAGACAAAGCAGTCTAGATGACATCTTTTATTTGACCAACCTCTGTATGCAAATCCAACATGTGTGTGCGTGTCTTGCATTGTTCAGTCTTTAGTTCTGACTGGTTACCAGCCCGAGGAAGGACCATTGGCTGCCCAAAAGCTTCATATTCTCACCAATAGAATTTGGCCCAATAAAAGATGGCATCTGGACTACTTTGTCTCCATCTACTAGAGGAAGTTTGAGGATTGCATCCACTGAAGGCAGTAGTTTGGTGAGCCACGACAAGCTATAGGAACCTTAATAAGTTAGAACCTAAATAAGTTAAAACCTAGAACCAGGGGTGGGTGTGGGGTTTGGATACCTTATTCTTCTGGGACCTGGCTCAAAGGATATAGCAGCCAATAGAACAGGGGTTTCCAAACTAGTCATGACTAGCTGTTCTGTCAGGCATTTGGCGAGGGTGAGGGGTGAGTAGGGTGTGTGTGTGTGTTTTATTCCTCTCTTTTGTATTGCTGTTTTATTTTATTGTGTTTATTGTTGATGTGGTTAGCCGCCCCGGGTTGCCTGTGGCAAGAGGGGCGGGGTATGCATTTTTTAAAATAAATAAATAAATAAAAATGACCTCCCTACATTGCTAAATGGGGTCCAAAGGAGACTAGGTATGCATAATTAAATATGTACATTTTCCAAGATTTAGAGTCATGAGGATTATTTTTCCAGGCTTCTACTCAAGTGAGCGACAAAAGTAGTTTGGAAACCAGCGCAATAGAGAAACTCCAGTTGACTTCCATGTGCTCCAGATCAGACCTACAGACTTGTTTGAAAAACCCCGCGTAAAGCCTGCAAGTGCATATTTATCTGTACATATACCTACACATCAGCATTTCACTATTACAAATGTCTCACTATGTCATGCTACCAAGTACACCGAGATATTGCAAAAGATTCCAGAATAGCATACTTTGAGTCCACTGTTCATTTATTTTTAAAGTTATCTGATTTTCAGAGAGATTTAATTTTTACCGAGTCACGTAACTCAGAGTAGTCATTACACTATTTATAGCCACTACAAAAGCAGCTTACGTTCTTTAGCAAATGGCTTTATATGCAGGCAAAATACTAATGCACTTTTGATTGTTAAAGAGTGTCAAGTTACCTTGTAATAGTCGTACAGCAATCCCAGGGCAGCTGCACTGTCTTCATCGCCATTGATGCTAATCATGGCTTTGGTGGCTGCTGTAAGGGGGTTTTCAAGAAAGGACTTCCAGGCTTCATCTTCACTAGTATATGATCGTCTCTGAGGGTAGAGAGCATCATTCTGAAGAACCAAGACAGGTCTTTTGCTTTAATTTAAAAAAAAGAAAAGAAAAGAGGGGGAGGGGGGAGGAGTATGTTATAATCTTTAACACACTGGGCACTATTTCCAAGTTCAAAAAGGTTTTGATCAGCCTATGAATACTAAAGACCCAATTCTAATCCCACTCACTTCAGCTAAGGGCTCATTCCCATGAGCACTTTTTTTGAGGTAACTACCTCCTAGATCACTTCAACATCTCCAAGGGAAGAGAGGTTAAGGGGGGGGGGGGTGTTTCTTACCTCTCTGAACAAGAGCTTGCTCATGTGTACTGGAGGAAGGAAATCATTTCCCCCCCCCCCCCCCCCCCCCCCCCCCCCCCCCCCCGTCCTCTGCTGTCCCAGAAAACCTCATCCGTTTCTCCTTTGTTTCCCGCAGCATCTCTGGGTGTTAACAAACGAGAAGGGAGTCCATACCAGGTGGGTGTCCACCTGCCCATTCATTACGTGTTTGCCACCACCACCCACCAGACATTCAGCCCCCACTCACGGCAGGATCCTGGAACACGTGGAACCCGCTATGCGGGCAAATGTGAGCCCACGTGCACCCACGTGTCCGCATCCCAGCAATCAGGTTACATGCAGCGCCTCTACGTGTACAGGTCTGCCAGCACCACAGAGTTGCAGGCAAGGAGCCTAGAGCGTTCTGAGGAGCGACTTCTTCCTGCCTCTCCCTCCACTCGTTCTCACAGATGCTCACGTAACATCTGCCTTAAAAGCCTAACGTATGCTAAATTCAAACATGCATCGTCACCGCTTGTCCTGGTTTGCAGCACGTGCCCAGTGCTCTCTCTTTTAAAGCTGCTGCCTTCTCCAGAGTAACTTCCATAGCTTTTCCATGGCCGTGGCCATTGTTCAGAAGAACAGCCAGGCAACTCTGAGCACTGCTACCTCCACTACTTCCTGAGTTCCATCACAGGCACTCGCCGCCTATCGATCCACCCACCGAAAGGTATTCCCTGGAGTGAGGAAGAGACCAAGGCCTTCATTGCTCTACGGGGGGAGCAGAAGATCCAATACTGATCAAGTGCTACATGAACAGGTTTCCCAAGAAACATTAGCACAAACGGCACTCCAGGATACAACAGGAACAAACATGAACAGTGCCAGCAGTGGGCCAAAGACTTGGGCATGGGCTACAAGGAGATCCATGAAAACAACTTTGCCTCTGGCCATTCTAGGATCTCCTCAACTGGTTCCTGTGCGTGGATGGAACCACCGTGGCATCACGCCTTTACGGCTGTGCCTTCGCCAGGGGCCAGAATTGGGTGAATACGGCTCCTCCGCTGCCTGTTCCAATCACTCCTGCTCCCCCACAGAAGTCATGACTACTAGCAGAGAGCCTCCCTGTGCCCGTCCTCGCCCCAGAGCCAGCAAGGATCGATGAGAATGAGCACCATGACTCTCAGTCATGGTGTATCCCACCGAGCTCAATAACCACCAGTGGCTCTTCAAACAGAAGGAAGTGTCAGTCAAGGGTATGGAGGGCCCTGATGTCATGTTTATAGAGGAGACAAGGAGAATGGTAAGTTAATGCACTGGGGGGTTGCGGGGGCTGTGTTTACACAGCTGCTTGATAAGTAATCTACAGCTAAACAAGCCACTGGGCTGAGTGGCTAACTGGAGCCAACTGGGCCTGGGTGCGGTCAGCCCAGGCCAAGACCTAAAAAAGGGAGCTGTGGCACTCAGTGAGAGAGTGACTACCAGAGAGGCAGAAGCTCAAGGGGAGCTCTGTCTTGTCTCATGAGGGCTGAGTCAGCCCGCACCCAGAAACTGTGCCTGGGAAGCCTGGCTTCAGTTGGAATGGCGCCTGGCTAGGAGGTATGGACTATCAGGAAAAGAATTGTTCCTGGCCAGCAGACCTATTGGACAAGGACACCCAAGACCTGTTGTTGTGTACAATGGATTTCGATACGATGCCGGTGACGGTGGACTTATTGTATAATAAAGCCTTTAGGTGATAAAGATCCTGTGTGGGCTGACGATCCGGCACAGACGTACCCCTCAGGGGCCCATGCTGTTACCGGGGGAGTGGGCGTGGGGACCACTAAATGTTAAGAAATAAGGAAGTGGGGGAGGGAAATCTGCAAGGCAGTGAAGGTCACTATGCTTGGAACGCACTATGCTTGCAGAGTTACCCATTGGTTAAAAGTAACTTTTATAGGTCATTATCATTTGAAAGTAACATTTTTGCTTGCAATGAGCATGAGGGGTCATAATACCATAGAAAGGTATTTCTGCAGGTTGGTCACCAGGTTTGGTCTGCAGCTGCCCAGGATATGGGACCCAGAGAAGTTGGGGAAGGTGATGGATACCCTGGCCTTCGCTGACGTTTGGGCGAGGCCTGATGTACAGAGAGAGTTGTCAGACATCCTGCAAGGCCACCTATGCATTCATAGGGTGGCACATTGCACACAATGGGGTTCTAAGTTTGCATGATGGAGTGCAGACACTGCGCAGCCCTGCTGAAGTTCTAAGTTCAGCAGCATGGAAGAGTGGGAGCCCTGGACACAAACTGTGAGAGTTGGAGGAGGTCAAGACAGTGACTTTTCTGGACGTTTGTGTGCTCCCAAGTACTAGCTAATGGAGTAGCTAATGGAGGCTGCATCACTGCCTTGATGACAGCGAGAGGATACTCCATTGGGCACTGGAGCACCTCAATCAGATGGCAGAGCTTAATCTCTTGGGGGAAACAGGGAATGGAGAGCTTCTTGCCCTATTCAAGGTTTGGCCACTCCCAAGAGGTGCCAAGCGCTCTGGCAAGCAAGGATGTTTTCCTCCCCAACTGCATGCAGAAGATTGCTGTTGGGGGGGGAGGGGGTGTTGTACAAAAGACATGTGTGACTGGGGGTTTTATGCAAAGCGAGAGGGATTTCTAACCCTATGGCAGGCAAGACACCATTAAAACTGTGTGCTATTACTTGCCTGTACTGTGGGCCATGGATATGAGAAACCGGGTGGTGACAACATGAAAAGACCAACTGCTTTAGATTTCAATGTTTACTTTTGCTTTCAATTTTCACTATAGGCACTCAATAAAGTTTGCAATTTGCTCAGTAAACTTGGCGTTGTGTGCATAGCAAACGGTTATTTCCAGCCACCAAATGCTGGCAGGTATAAACCTCTGTGGGCGGGCAGCAACAGCAGATGCTAGACCACCTCCTGGAGTCATAATAGCCCAGAAGAAACGAACAGCTTCTTCTTCCCATGGTTCACCATGGCTGTGAATCATGACAGGGGGCAGGATACTGGGGGGGGGGGGCACATTGCAGCAGGAAGAACACCTGCCTAGCTATTCAGTTTGTCACACTAAACCTGCGCGTGGGGGCTGCCCGTTTATTAGGCTCTACACATTAAACATGTGAAGGGGGTGGGGCTGCGTGGACCAACCCCCCGACTCCAGCGGAATAGCATCTTGTTCATTAACATCCTTCACCTCCCCATTTGTTACTTGAACTTCCCCTACTGGCAGTCTTATGCAAGCCCCCCCAGTAGGGAGATACGGGGAAGAGCTGTTTAAACCTCATTTCCTCCTGCACATGGGAAAAGAAGTGGAGGGAGATAGTTACTGCAGAGTAACCACCCTTGCTTGTGTGAACAAGCCTTAAGTCAGAAATGGCATCTCAGTGGATTTAATCGGCCAGGCTAAGGGGATATTATACCTGCATAGCAAATAGTTCACTTGCTTAAGATGATAGCCAACCTGCTAATACATGTTTGGATCGCACCGTAACATGGCATATTAATGAGTCTGTGATGTTATTAGTCTAGTAGCTACAATCATCACTAACATGTTTTTATTTAAGGAGCTTAGGCTATTGTACAACAACAATTTACCAATGATTCACTTAGATTCTCTTTTTGCGAGCAAGTGGCAGTATTGACTTGACAGTCCAGAGAGAGAACATGGATTAACACCACACCATCATCACATTACTCAATACAGCTCACTCTCTGCACCTTATGATTCTCTCAGGAGACACCTCATTTAGAATCATAGAACATCAAAGGGTGAAAACAGACATAATGCTAACGCCAATTTATCACGGCGTTAACATTTCTTATGCATGTTGCAGGGCTGTACCAATGCCCTATACAGCCCTGCAACATACATTTAAAAAGTTAAAGCGGTGTTTAAGCGGAGCTGGCGTTCTGTCTATTTTCACCCAGAGCTGGAAGGGTCTTTGAGGGTCATCTAGTCCACCCCATTTGGATACAGGACGACTACAGCTGCAACATTGCCTTGATATTTGGATGATATCTGAAAAGTTTTTAAAAGCTGCTGATTAACTGTACTAGACACAGAATGTGGTCAACAGAACTATAAGATTTTCAACAAGATGGTGCAATTTTCTGCCAGCAGAAGTCAACTGTTTATTGTAAATTTACCTCCGAGAAACTGTGGCAGTGTGTTTTGGGCCCCTAAGCTAGTGGGCTACTTTGAAAGAAAACCTCTGGGAACAACTTCCCCCTCATTTATTACCATCTTGAAAAAAGGAAGAAAAAAACAACAACACACCGTTCTGAAGGTTGAGGATTTCTCCTTCCCATCAACATCACAAGCATATACAGAAATGCACCCCTTACGTCTCATCCGGGGGGGATGGATCTGCAAAAGCAGTTTTACTGGCTTAGACAAAAACATTGTATTAAAAGGAGCCAAACCAAAACTTGCTGCAAGCTGTATTTGGCTCATGGGATCCTCATCCTCAATTTACAGGATTGAGTCCTGCAAGAGCTCCCATTTACTCCAGTGGGAGTAGGTAGAAATTGGACTCAACTCTCCCATGGATGAGAGTTTACAGAGCAAGCCCTATGTAAATACATGATAAAATACAGCCCCCTCTGGGGTAGAGTCGAAGGCAACTTGTGAACAGCACATTTGCACAAGTAGTGGGACCCAACCAAGTTTTGCCCAAGGGCACTAGACAAACCCAAACTCTCTATACGTTAGCACCAACAAAGGGTTCTTCATAGTCCATACAGAGCAAATAGGCCTTCGGATTAAGGTCTAATAAAAAAAGATCCACCTGCTGTAACTACTGGCAAGGAGCTCCATTTAGATATCTACAGAAAAGTGAAGGGCTCAGTCAGCCTTGTAGGAATTAAACTTGATGTTCAGATCATTATCCCATCCCCTCCGGCAATGCAAAGGTTTGTGTCAAAGGGGAAAAAAAAACCCAACAATTTAAATTCAAAGAGATTCAGAATTGAAACTCAACAACCTTTAATGCACCAGATTCAAACTACATGTTTTTGTAAGCCTCCCCTCTCATTGCAACAGCCAAATAAAATGCACAAATGCCCTAAAGGTAACCTACCTCCTCTAAAAGGAGTGTAGAAAGAATTATCTTTAGAACTATCAACAAAGTGTAGGGTTTGGCAGTAACACAATCCCTGAACAGAACTGCAGGTTCTTTTAGGAAAATGAGAAGATATTTATAAAAGAGTTAAAACATGTGCATTTCTGGTGACTGACTTGTGACAAGTTTTAGGTTTCTAAGTGTCTATTGGCACAGCAAGCTACGCATAAAGTATTGGATGTGATTAGGAAGGTTTGGAAATAAGTCTTCTATTGTGTGTCTAATTACTTCATAACGATTGGTTTGTTTTCTGCTTGAATAATTTGCACACACACACAAAAAAGTAGGAAAGCAAGTTTCAGCAACAAGAGCCCTCTGCACTGCAGGGATATTGTAGCAATCACACAACTGATCGCACACTGCAAAAAGTATTTATTCTGCCATTTGTCTACTTTTTAATTATTATTTTAAATTTAATACCATGCCCAATCCTGAAGGCTCTGGGTGGCTTACAACAAATAAAAATAAAATCATAAAAATAAATCACCTATATCAGGGGTTCTCAATCTAGTGACATAAGTGACTACTTGGGGAGCTTGCGTAATTTGCATGAATGGGCTTGGGGAGCACTTTCACACACTGCCTGAGCACTTTGGTGCTCCCAACACCAGGTTGAGAATTCCTGACCTATATTATAAAACCTCAAACATCCGAACCCCTCTCCATGCTTGTATCCCCTCCTCTTCCTGAGGTGCGTGCACACATCATAGCATTTCACTTATCTCCCAATCCCATTCTTCACACACACACACACCATTCATTACCTCAAAGTATTAAAAATAGAATTCCAATATTATTGAGCTAGAAGGGACCTCGAGGGTCATCAAGCTCAACACCCTGCTCCAAGAGAGGATATCCTCTGCTTACAGCATCACAAACAGAATTAAACACACACACACAAGAACTAACATTAAGGTATTTGTAATTTGTTCTGGTGGTAGAATCTGTTAATTTAAATTTGCTAACCTGCAGTACTTTTAGTTTTAAAATAACTATGCCTCTTTTCTTAGCAAAGAGAGAGTTCTTTTTATTCTTGTTTCATACTTGCACACACCCCTTGAGTAGTGAAGAATAGGAAATACAAAAGAACTATAGTTCTTGCCCCCAAAGGTTTATATTCTAGACAGCTGAATGAAATGTGGATACAGGGAAAGAAATCCTGGCTCCAGTGATATGAATGGCAAAATTGACATTGACTTCAGTAGGGCCAGGTAGTCAGTCAATTCAATTCTGTCTAATCCAGGGAAACAGTTGCAAGAAAGATTTCTCCATATATCCTGCGATGCATTCTGAGTGATATTTGTTGCTTTCTCAAAATGTAGTCATTTCTAATGCATCTCCCATATGCTAACTAACTTCCTTTGTCCGATTTCATTGCCTTTAACAGTTTTGAATAAAATAGACAAAGTGAAATCTTGATTCCATTGAAATTGATGGCAAAATTCCTATAGGCTTCAAAGGAGACAGTTTCCCCCATAATGAATGAAGGCTTCCAGTTCTCCTGCAATACAGCTTCAGTTCCATATCCCACTACTAGGATCTAACACCTTAAACATAGTGGTGTTCCCAGTACAAGTATTTACTACTAATTGAATTTATTAAATGCATTACCCATAGGCCATAAAGAAAAATAAGCAATCATTGATAGAGTAAAAGGCAATATTTAATATATAAAAATATATTTTAAAAGTAAAAACCTTTCAAAAACTAGATCTTATATTAAAACAATTACAAATATACCACCACTCCTAGAGACTTTTCACACTTTCCCTAGTTTTATTAGCTGTCCACAAAAAAGCAACTTCCTGTATAACTTATGCATTACTACTCCCCAATACTATATAGCATAGTATAAGTATACTATATTCAAACACCCTTGCACACCTGAGCATTCCTCAACATCCTTCTATGAATGGCAAACCTACTTCCACTTGGGAGTCTCATCAAGGCAGAGATGCAATTAATGACTTGAGACAAATAGAAACATAACAGCGCTCCAAAAAGAAAGCCTGAATATGAATTCAGGAACTGAACTGGCTGATCAGTATTACCAGAATGCCAGAGACTAATAGGTAGAGTTAAATGAGGCAAATTAGCTTTAACACAACTCTGAACTCATAATTTATCAGTTTCTAACCAGAGGATAGGACTATTCCAAAAGTAATGAAAACAGTATCAAATATCAACATTTTATTTTAAGTCTAAAACAATGGGGTTTAAAAAAAAAAAAAAAAGAAAAAAAAAGGGTCACACCTATTTTAGACTTTGGTGAAAGCACTTAATCAGGTAATTACTGTAGCTCCTATATTCCATCCTGACTGGAGAACAACCCACATCATCGAGCCTGTTGCAAAGCGGCAAGAGAAACACCAAGTCTGAACCCCCTCCCCCTTTTAAAGTAATGAAGCATTGTTGGATTTCATTTTCTATCCAAAGAATACAGCAAAGACCAGTCCAAGAGCTCATTAATACACAATCCTCTCTTATTACTGTATCAAGCTCTCGGGCAGGGACCATGTCTATCTTGTTTTTGTAAAACGCCAGGTACATTGCTGGCGTTATATAAATGCTAATAAATAATAATAATCAACAGTATGCTGTAACCCTTCAAAACAAGGCCACTGTCACAGGGAATCCACAATCTGATAAAATGTCCATGTACCACAGATTTCTTTTTCCTCTCACATTTTCTAAATGACATTGCTGAAAACATTCGATTACCTGGAAAAATCCACCTTCCCAGGGGCATGAGGCTCATAAAAATCCATTTGTTGTTCCTTGCTTTACAGCGTGTGTGTGTGTGTGTGTGTGTATATACACACAAGGAAAAAAAAAAGACTTGTGGCTTTTTAAATAGACAGTGCCTACATAGCTGTGCATCAAGGTCTATTTGCTTTCAAAAGCCTCAGCCCAGCAAGTCTCTTAAATTAGAGCAACAACGTTCGGGTCATTAAAAAAAAACTAGGTGTGCCTCAAAGTAGTGATGCCCTAGTTAATACAGCGCTCGCTGCCCAGCCCTTGGGGGGGTGGGCAGAGGAAAGCACACGCAGCAATTCTGTCCTTTAGGATCTTACAATCAAAACAAATGCGGAGGGCGAGGTGGGAGGCTGGAACCGCCTGCCTGTTTTCTAAAAGCTTCTCTTGACAGACAGGTAAGGATCGTTCGCCACATGCTGCATTTCGAGAGATGACGAGGAGGATGGAGGCAGCGATCACCCCAACGCCTCATCACAAGTGTCGGGTTTCAAAGCTAAACCCTCTTCTCGCTTGCGGCTCGAATGATACAAAATAAATCCCAACAGACCCAACCCAGAGACCTTGGCTGATCCGGACACCTGCTCCTCGCACGCGTGTCGGAGCAGAGTCTCGATGGCTCCCAGGCTTTGGTGGCCAAGTCGCGCGCTAAGAGGTTCCTCCTCCCGGGCTCAGGGTTTCACCCTGCGCTAGATAAACCGCTGCTGTCACCTGGCTTGGGACAGAACGGTGCGAAGGGAGAGAGGCGGCCAGAATGACACACACACACACCCCCTCTCCAAAACAGGCTCCCGACAAGAACGGATGCGTTCGCCCCCCTCAGTCAATGCCCCCAGCCCCCGTGTAACGTGCCAGCCAGGCGAGATGGAGAGCCCGCTTGTCCCCAGCGGGCAGAAAGAGAGACGCACGACCCGCCGGGGAACTAACTGGGGCAAAATACTGACGGGGAGAAGCGTCTCGGGCTCCCTCCAGCCGCGGGCTCAGCGCTTGCTAGAGGAGTCCGGGGAGTCCCAGCGCTGCAGCAAAGAGCCGTGTTGCTGACAGCGGCGGCTGCGGGTCACCTCCTTCCCCCATCAACGCCGCACCGGCGGCTCCGCTGCACTAACCCCTCCAGCCTCAGAGGCTGCCACCCGACGGGCACCGACAGATTCCCTGTCCCTTCAGCCGCTGTTCTCTCGGCAGCCTCCCCCCCCCGGCCCCGGCCCACAAGTCTCCTCCATCCCCTCAGCCCGCGCAGCAATAAAGCAAGGCATGAAGCCCAAGGGGCGAGGCGGTGGAGGGGTCGGCCTGGGCGCTAGTCCCCCCGCGATCATCACTTACTTGTCGAACTCTTGTGTCATGTCTGGCAGCGGGCGGGTGGCAGAACTGGCCTGGCTGGTTGGGAGGGAGGGTGGCTGGCAGGCAGGCAGGCAGGCTGCTGTGGCCCGGGTACTGGGGGGGGGAGGGGGGGATGAGGCAGGCGGCAGCAGTCAGAGGAACAGGAGCGCGTAGCCCGCCGCACAAACGGGTTTTGTCAGCTTTTCTCGCTTAGCTCAGGTGGCTCCGCGATCCGCAGGTGGATTGTACCTGTGGCCTCGTTCCCATTGGCTCCCAATGGCTTGCGGGAGCGGGGGGGGGGGCGGGGCGTAGGCGGGGCCTCAACTTCCCCAGGAAGACGCCTGGTTGGGGCAGGCTCAGGCCCGTGGGCGGGGTTAGGGGCAGGCAGCGTTCCAAATGGAATCTTCAGGTGTCACGCCGGGAAGCGAGAGGCTGTCGCAGCGTTCCAAGTGCGAGAGAGCGTCGTCGCCAAGCCCTGCCTGCCTTCCTCCGCTGAGACTGACTGCGCCCGGCCGTGCCCCTCCGGCTCCTGCAACAGCACCCCGTCCCCTCCAGACCAGCGCTTCGCTTCGTCCTGCTGCCCTTCCCTGCAGCAGAGCCGGAGGGAAGCTGATGATGCGGGTCGTGCACATGTCTGAATTACAACACAGCCAGGGGACGATGCAAATCATCAGACTGCAAAGGTCATCTTCCCCCCGCCCCTGCCTCTGACAGCCCAGGAGTGTCCTCTACGTGCGGTGGGGTTGGCGCCTAGCGGCTCACAGTTTAATAGCTTAGTTGTAAAATAGAATTCAACACCCCTTCTTTTCTCCCCTTTCACTATGAGAATGCTATGATCTTCTCTACAATTGTCCCAAAGGACCGTTCAATGAACAATATCTGGAAACACAAGCCCTCTTCTAGGGCGGTTGCTTTTCTTCTTCATGCTGCCCTTCCACCCAGTCTCAAATTTACACCAGAAGTTTGCTTTAGGTTATCTATCCCACTTTGCAACTTGAATATTGTTGGAATGTCTAGCAGCATTGCTCTACCTAGATGCTTTTTCTCCACCCCACCAGCACTGAGCATGTGTTTCAGTTCAGTTCATTTAATTACTGCCGTTTAGCCAAAAATGAGCATTTGTTTTTACAATTGTTTCCACCCCAGTACTATCCCAGATCAATGGATTTTAATCACTGTGTACTCTAAGCAAGGTTATCTTCCTTGGAAAATTAAACTATGTTAAACCAGATGTTAAACACACTTTTGTAGCAATGGCATATAGAGACTGTGGTTGTTAAACCCTACTGAGATTGCGTTCTAGTGAAACCAAAACCCTCTCTGGCTCAAATACACCTCAAATGCACACAACCAACACTTGCCTTTCTCCCTATTGCCATCATCACGCAAATGTGGAGTCTTATCGGTTTCAATAGAGCCAGAATTTCATAGGTGGCAGGCAAGGTACAAAATGCATTAACTGTATACACATGTAGTCCAAGGCCCAAGTCTCTCACACACACAAGTACCCAATAATAGTTAAGTTAAGCATCTCTGTGTTTCTATTCCTGTTGTTGTGCTTAGAAAGGTGAACACACTTCAGCTGTTCCCTCCGCTGCAAATACTGCTAATGCTCACGGAGGTGAATTCATGTCAACAGGTGGAAAATTTGTAGAAAATGAGCCAAGCAAAAGGCTGAGCAAATCCCATCTCCTTTCACCCGAAACTCAAGACTTTTAATCTTTCTACAAGACCAAGTCTTAGTATTTGTGACACTTCACTTCATCTTGCATTAATCTGCTTTACATTCAGATCAGAAAAACCTAGTCTATCAAAAATACAAGAAGTGCAGTACAGCATGAACACACTATGCACATTGAACATACACTAAAACCACTCATAAAATGCAATTACGCTATATCACAGAACACTGGTAACAGAACAGGAGGCTGGGGTAGAGCTTAGAAAGTGGGGGGCATGCCTCCCCAACAATTTCCCGATCTTAAAATATTTAAGACAAATGGATTTGGGAACAGCCTACCTTCAAACTCTTCTGAATTCCACAACATCTGCAGCAACTGTTCCCAAGCTGTTTGTCTGTGTGATCCCCTCTTAAGATTTAAATACGATGTGACTCCAGACAGCAACTAAAACATTCAGATTACAGCAAATATTGTTAATCAAAGAGTTTGGGAGCCTCTGATATACAAAACAACAGCCTGGTTCCCCAAGTGCTCTGCCACTGCAAGTCACAGTATAGCAGCTATATGTATGGAGAGATGCATAAAAATGACACTGCTGAAACATTTAAAAGATTGTCCTTAAAAACTACAGCTAGGAAGTTGCTTCTTTTAGTTTAGTAGTTTAATCTGGTGGATCTCAAACCTTTTTGAACCATGCCCTACCTTCCACTTGTCCATCATAGTTGAATCCCCTCCCAGTCCACACATCTTGCTCCCTCTCTGTCCCTTCCCCACTCCATCTTCCTATTGTTTCCCCTTTTTCTTTGATTCTCTCTCCTCTTGCCACTCCATTACTTTGGAGATTCTCACTAGCTCGGTGAGTGTGCAGAGCTAGCTATTGGCCAGCTGGGGTCTCTCTCACATATTCCCTCTCTTCCCCTCAGAACACCTTCTAGGCCTAAATCCACACACACACACACACACCCCTCCAGTTTAAGAACCTAAAACGGGTTGAGAACTTAAGGCCCAGGGGCCAAATGCAGCCTACAGCAAGATTTTATGTGGCCCCTTTCCAGTTCCTGGATCCAGTTCGTGCAACCACTGAAAAACTGAGCTCAGGATACAGGAGCAAAGATGAAGACAGGCACACAAGGGCAGGGGACAGTTCCATGGCACAGATCCATGATCTTGGTCCTCCTTTTCTGTACATCCCTTAAGCACCAGCACACCCAACTTTTATGCAGGAATTGGAGCTCATACTAATTTTGAAGTGTCCCACAAGGCGGAAAAGGTTCCCCATCCCTGACCTAGGACTTAGCCAAACATGTGCAGCAATAATATTCATCATTTATTTGCTGCTGCTCAAATAGCTATTACAATTTTAAACAGTCTTAAGAAATCTCTTTCCTAAGTCAAAATCCCCACACAGTCTGGTGTGAAACCTAGAGACTGTATGAGAACTGAACCACACCAAAAAAAGAAAAGAAAAGAAAACCAGTGGAAAAATGAAACTGCAGAGAAAAAAACCCATCACTTAAGGCATGATCTTGAAAGTCACTGGGCATCAAAACTTATTGCTTACACTGAAATTAGCATTCTAGCACGGAAAATTCTTGTTCTGAGCTGTAACAGTCACCAGCAATCTGAACCATACCCTATGAAAATATTTTAGATGACGAAGCTATATAATTGACAATAAGCAATGATATAACTGCACTTTCCTTCAGTCTATATTGTCTGGTTTTCAATATCAATACACAAAAGCAACTTCAAATCAAAGTTTTATTTACTCCTACTCCTCATTTCTATAGCACTACTAAGCACTTTACAGTCACAGGTTTTCAGAGATAGGTCCCTGATCAGTGGACTTACAATCTAAGACGGACAAGGATGAGGGAGACGCACAGGGAAAGACACACACAGTCCCATTTTACAGATGGGGAACTGAGGCCGAGAAGTTGTGACTTGCCCAAGGCCACCCAGTAAGTTCATTGGCTAAGATGGGATTTGAACCCTGGCTTCCCAGGTCCAAGTCCAGCACCTTATCCACTATACCTCAAGGACTGCCTCGCCCTCCGTGCCTCAAGCGGCTCCTTTGGTCTGCCGGGGGTGCCTTCTTGGAGGTCCCCCATGTTAAGCGGGGGGCCACAATGGAGAGGGCATTCTCGGTGGCCACGCCGCGCCTTTGGAAATCCCTACAGGAGGAAGCTCGCCTGGCCCCAAGCCTTTTGACATTTCAGCAAATTTGTAAGACCTGGCTGTTCGCCCAGGCCTTTGGGAGGGGGGTTAGGGTTTTTTTAATCTTCCCCCACCCTTATTTGTTGTTTTTATCCCAGCCTGTTTATTGTAGTGTTTTTATGGATTGTTTACGATTTTGTTTTATAATTGTTTTTATGATGAAATTGTTAGCCACTCCGAGCTGTTCGCAGGAGGGGTGGGATACAAATTGAAAAAATAAAATAAATAAAATACCACACTGGCTCTTAAAAAAGAAAAACCTTTTTTGAGGGAGGGGGGTGTTTCAGTCACATGAAATAGCTATCTCAGATAGCCTTCGGGAAACAGGTTATTTTATGAGATAGTCCTACAATTAACCCTGAGGTTTTCACACAACACGCATGCACTTCAGGAGAAAGGATTTCTGAAAGTACCCTTAACCTAGGGAAAGGGCTGTTGGCTGAATCAGGGATAAGACAGAGATCATTCATTCTGTGATAGGTGTGCTCACAAGAAACAATTACCTTGGGACAACTGTGGGATTGAGTTACCCTGAAGCTACATCTCCATTCCTCAGAACTGTAGAGTCACCTGAATGGTCTAGTTATTCAGAGGTTTTCCGGATGTCCTTTATGGAATAAAGTGTCCTAAATCGGTTTAGTTCACATACAAATGTTCTTATTTATACCTGGCCTGAATTACTAATCCTAGTGAAGTGTCACATCCATTCATTCCTGACAAAATGATGTCCTGGACTAATCCCCCCCCCCCCCAAAAAAAAAACCAGCCACAAACTTTTAGCTGCTTCCCCTTTTAAGTGATACTGCTCCTCTGGCCAGACTGATTTAGTGATGACACAAGCCACATGGCAGTATCACAGTTGCTTCCACGAGAAGTCCTAAAGTTACAAATACTAGATTGTGACACCGTTGATTAATATGCAATTCAACCTAGAAATTGGAACACCAATGTAGATGTACCTAGGATGGCACTATAATCCAAAAGTTTCACCATCCAGTAATCAGATGAGATACATGGGGCAATTAAAACTTAGACAGCTTTGTCTGAACAATCAAATGCAAAGACTTTGGGTGTTAAGAGAGAGAACGCTGGACTGCTTTGGCCCAGCTGGGCCAGCGAACCACGCCCAGGGTGGTGGCTGGGCTGGAAATGTGAGCCCAGAACCAAGCGGGCCCACAGTCCGCACGCAGCCGTGAGCCAGCTGGGTCAAATCGGGCGGAACTGAGCAAGAATGTTTGTTCCTGGCCCTGGCTCCTCTCAACATAGGGGGTTGCTATGGTGGCCAGCCATGGCAAGGGAGGCAAGGCAACACCGGGAGCACAGGGACGTCACTGACTGACTTTGGAATGGACTGTTCGTGAAGGACTATGCTGTGACTGTGACAGCGGCAAAGAAAGCTTTCTTCGTGGCCGCCATAGCATCTGCAATGTGCTGTCCAAAGGAGCTTTTCCTGGGGGTGAATAGCTTATTAAATCTTGGCTGTCTCCCAAGTTTGCCATTTACTTTGCAGACAAAGCGGCTTGTATTTAGCTTGACGGGTGCTGCTAGTTTGAGTGCAGAGTCAGAGTTTGGGCTTGGGGGGACTAGGGGGGGGCAGAGCTGGGGTCTGGTTTACTTGGATCAGTGTCAATCTCACCCACCGATGTGGAGGATGTGCTTGGAGGGGTGTGGGTGACCAGTTGTGAATTAGATCCATGCCCATCCTGGCTGGTCGGGAGACACTGGATGGGGTTGTCAATGCTTCCCCTGGGAGGGCAGAGTGCCTGATGGCCTCAAGACTGCGGTTCTCTGCCCGCTGCTCAAGAAACCATTTCTTGATGTTGACTCCCCTGCCAGCTATCATCCTGTCTCTAACCTTCCCATTTTAGGGAGGGTTATTGATCAGGTGGTGTTATTGGTTTCCTGGACCCATGTCAGTCAGGTTTTTGATCTGGACATGGCACTGAGACTGTGCTTGTGTCCTTGGTTGCTGATCTTCACTTGGATATCGACAGGGAGAATTGTACCCTGCTGATTTTGTTAGATCTTTCACAGCAGCTTCCGATACTGTTGACCATGGGGTGTTGTTGACACGGTTGTGGGACCTGGCTGGGGTTTGTGGGACAACCGTTGAGTGGTTCACTCATTTCTGGAAGGAAGAACCCAGAGGATGGTGATGGGCGGTGGCTCATTGTCGCCCTCGGAACTCCGTTGTGGGGTCCTGTAGGGTTCCATCCTGTCCCTGCTCCTGTTCAGTGTGTATCTGGGGGGCCTGGGGCAAGATCCTTCAGAGATTTGGAGTGAGGTGTCATCAGTATGCGGATGACACCCAGCTCCCTCTCTCCTTTTCATCTGACCCAGGTCCTGCAGTCTCGGTGCTTACCCAGTGTCTGGCTGCTGTTGGGGATAGGATGCAGGTGAGTTGATTGAAGCTGAATCCAGACAAGACCAAAATGATGATGGTTGGCCGATCCTGTGACCTGGGGGAGGTGGGAACCCCCATCATCATCGGGGTCCGGCCTCCTGAATCCGCTGCTGCGCCTGGATTGTCAAGTTGCAGCGGTGGCCAGGAGTGCTTTTTACCAACTTCATCTGGTGAGAAGGCTTCAACCTTTTCTATCGGATTCACATCTGGCCACCGTCATCTATGCCTTTGTAACCTTGAGACTAGACTACTGCACTGCACTCTATGTAGGGCTGCCCTTGAAGAATGTTTGGAAGCTTGGTGCAGAACACGGCGACGTGTCTTCTTTCGGGGACGGGTCACCGGAAGCACATTACACCGGTGCTCCAGAGTCTGCACTGGCTGCCAATAGCTTTCTGGGCACAATTTCAGGTGCTGGTTTTAACCTATAAAGCCCTAGACTGCTTGGGCCCCAGCTATATGAAGGACCGCCTCTTCCCCTATGTCCCATTGCGGCCTTGGAGGGTCGGCTGAGGGTGCCCTCTTGTGAGTGCCAATTGCCCGTGAAGTTGTTATGAGGATGCTCAGGGGGGCGTTCTTGGTTGCGCCCCATAATTATGGAACTCCCCCTCCTTAGGGGTCTGCCTAAGCCCAAGCCTGTTCATCTTCCAGACACGCAAGACCTTTTTGTTTGGCAGGCAGGAATAGGGTTGGATGGGCTTGGGTAGAAGGGGATTAATAGGTGGTGGGGTGGATGGGGCGGTTGGGATGATATTGGGTTGGGGGGGGGGATTTTAATGTATTTTATTGTATTTTATATTTTTAACATTGTTAGCCGCCCTGAGTTTGCAGAGAAGGACGGGATAAAAATGTGAAAAATAAATAAATACAAATTTTATACAGGCAGTCCAATCCACAACATGCCCTGCTGGCAAAGTTCCATTCACTTAAATGGGACATTTTAAGGATGAAGCTATAACTTAGGTAAAATATAATTGACTGTGCACTGTACTTAGTAAGCACCAGCAGCGTACCTGGCATGGCACAATCCATCAGTACCGTGTCAGGTATGTAACCCGAGGGGCTTACATACAAGATGGTCTGTACCCCTCCTACCATGCCAGTAGACCTTCCACAATCTGCCACAGTTTTCTGTGGTTTGGCAACAGAAGAATTCGTCTAATAGTGAACTGTGGTACGTGAAGCGTGGATGCAACGTAGCTGAACTGAACAAGGATTGATACAGGACTTACACTGGAGCCAACCCACCACTTTAATGCTGTAAGTATATCACAGCAATCTTGGAGGCTTGACTAAAATGGAGTTTTCAGACTATATTTGGGAGAATACAAAGATTCTAAACGTTTGATTGTTTTAAACGTCCTTGGTGAGGAATAGAAGACTGCATATGTTTAATGAACTGCTAGGAGTCTGACTAGACACAGTTGGAGGTTAGCCTTTTAGAATAATAAAATAAAAGGCTTCCTATTATAGCAACCTTTCCTCCCGAGCTTTGAAAAAGGTTCGGAAAAGGCTAAAATGTTCATCTGTCCTGTCTTTCTCAGTCACTTCACAGAACTTTGACGTAAGTTCCTGGGGCTGAAGCCCTATGTTAAGATACCACTCTGTACAAATCAAGCTGGACACAGCACAGAAGAGGAGGGCATATGAGAATCGGTGTAGCCTAGCGAATAAGGGCCTGGGAAATCAGGGTTCAAATCCCATCCTAGCCATTAACACACTGGGTGAGCGGGGCAAGTCGCTATCTCTCAACTTCAGGTCCCCCATGCGTAAGATGGGGAATAATAATGATCTACCTTGCAAGGCTCTAGAGCAGGGGTGGGGAACCTCAGGCCCGGGGGCCAAACATGGCCTTTGGCAAGTTCTGATGTGGCCCCTTTCCAGGTCCTTGATCTGCCTCCTGGATCCAGTTCCTACCTCCAACCACTGAGAAACCGAGCTCAGGATAAGGAAGGATGGGGGACAGATCCATGGCACAAATCTGGGCCCTCCGTATCTTAAATATACCCCTTTAAGCATCCCCACCCACAACTACAATGCAGCCCTCAGAGCCTATACTCATTTTTTAAGTGGCCCCTGGAACGGAAAAGCTTCCCCACCCCTGAGTGGGGAAGTGAACAAGGAGAGTTTTAGAGTTTTAGAGTGAACAAGGCAAGAATTGTAAAGCAGTCGGTACACTAAAAATGCTCTAGAAATGATAATATAATTAAGGTAAAACAAAATCTTATGTAGGTAATATAGGGGATATTTACACTTGTGTGTGACTGTAACTTAGTTTTCAATCCACAAAGCATGTGTTTTAACACGATCAATAAATCAATGATAATCCCAGCTTTGAATAGGAAGGGTCAAAACCACAAATCAAGTGAATTCATTCCCAAACCCTCTCCCCACACCAATGCACATTTCTGGGATGCGTCCTTTTCACCATTTAAAAGTACTGAAAAAGATAGATAAGCCAACCATGCTGATTTTCACTGAACATTCAGTAACTGGAGAACACAGAGTTGTAACTGAAATGCAAACAGAATAGGTAGTTAAAGCTGATGCTTTGAGGTTGACACCCTAGCCTTGGGCTATCCAGCCCCAGTTGTCTGCTTGAGACATGTGGCTCCACCTCACCACAGTGTGGAGTGGACTCAAAGCAGTAGTATCCCAAGCACAGCTATCAATCCAGTGAAGATAAGGCACCCTGTGGTTCATCAGTTCATTAACCATCATTACCCCAACTTAAGTGTTGATTGATCAAACTGGGTAGGATCAGCATCAAGCACAGTGGAAGGTACACCCCTTCCTAAAAAAAAAAAAAAAAAAAAGTCTCTTTCCCTATGTGTCCAGGAGGCACAAAGTGCTCAGGGATGAATTGGAAGCTTTACTTTAGTTTATTAAAGAACACCTTTAATTTATTCCAACATCTAAAGGAGCATCGTTACATTCTTAGGCTTGAGCCTGAACACAGTATTCCTAGATTATGAAGCAGAGATTTTATTACTCTGCTAGTTTTAAGAGACTCTGCCTGTAATTAAGCGTATATAGTCTTTCAAATGAAGTTAAATACAGCCTTTTAAATTAGATTATCGCTGTGCCTTATTTTAGTGCGTCTTTACACTACTGACTTTGAAACAAAATACAAATCTAAACTGCACCATAACGACAGAAATAAGGCATTTTCACTAACAGGCATGAACAGAGTCTACAGTGAAGCCAGACTCTGCAAGTTTGTGTAGTCTGATCAAGCTTTACTGAAAGAAATATGTATTTTACTCTTTAATTTTAGCTTTGATGATAAAAAAACAAATAGCTGTGTACTTGTTAGGTATAATAAATGCTCACTTTCCTTTCAAAGAAGCGCAAGCATAAGAGACAATGAGAAAACTAAACCAGCACAGCCTAGTGTTGTGGTAGAGAATGCATTTGCCATCACTTTGCAAGAGAACTTAGTCCCATTGAAGTGAATCAAAAGCGTACCAAACGGCAAGCTGAGAAACTCAAGGTGAACTACGGGTGAAGCTGAAAGTGGTTTAATATCTGAAGTCTACCACCTTGTATACAATCCATCTCAGTTTGCAACCACTCTTTACAACCATTTCAGTTGCAGGTGGACACATCACAAAACCCATCTTCATTAGAAACCTGTAAGAAGCATGGGAATGCACTTCACTACTTGAAAGAATCATTCCAAGTCGGATTTGGCCGATGGCTCCGTTTGGGGGTGATGGGTGGAGCGCGGGAGCACACACGCACCGCCACTCACCCGCTGTAGCGGCCACACGGGCAACCCCCCACCCATTCCCACACGTGGGCATGGGGGGGGAATGTCTCGTGTGAAATGGCCTTTTGTTCGTTTGTTTGGGGGGTATTGTTTAAAGTGGATGTGTGTGTTTGGATGGGGAAAGGGGGGAGGAGACAGAATTGTTGAATTTCCCTCCCTCCACTTTTCAGAGACTTTTCTTTTCAGTGGTTGTTCTCAACGAGGTACACTGCTGGATCAATATAGGTACGCTTAATTCATTACTACTGACCACCTGTTCTGTCAGCAGATATTTTTTACTGTCTGATGCTGAGAATCCAACACTTTTCAACAATTACAGGCACTTTAACAATATGAAATAAAATATTTAGGAAAAAATGTATTGAGATATTACCAGTGGCAAACTCATCGTTATAATTTCACTAGGTAAAAACAATCGTGACAGCAGCCTGCTGTGGCCCGGAATTCACCTGCACGCCCGTGCAGGCGGCCCCAGATGTTGGCCCTTTAGCCTGGGCTGAGGTTACAGCCCAGGATAAGGCCTGACCGACGGGGACAAAGCAGGCCCCAGTAGGCTATCACATTGGTTGTCAGGCTGCCAACCCGCCCCAGGAACACCGTGGCTGCCCATCATGAGGGGGCGGGGGGGGGGGGGCTGGGTACAGCACCGGTGGCACGTTTGTGCTTCTCCCTGCCCTCCCCAGCGCCGGTAATGTTTGTCCAGCAGTCCGGCTTGGACTGCGTCTGCTGTGGCTTTCCTCCCCAGGCTGGGTTGGACTGCCACTGCACCACCATCATGTGTTCTTACCCATTGTCAACAGAACGGGTGTGATTCTCTCCTCACAATGGAGATGGTTTTTCTTTTACGGATGTAAATCAATGAGGGCAATAGTGTCACACCAGAGTAAAACTGCAAGTGAGAAGAGAGCACTGCGTCCTAGGCACTCTGAGTGGTTCTTTCATTTTATTCACTTCTTGTGTTCAAGCAGAGATCTCTAATTTCCTCAGGCTACCATCTCACAGTCCCCCCTTCACTCTAATTATAAAGACTGGCTCTCTACATCTCTGATGCAAATGGTGGTGGTGGTTGTTTTTCAAAAGTTGCTGGTGCGTGCTCTTTTACTCAAGGTAGAAACAAAATGAATCAAGAGTAAGGATATGGCAACTCCCATCTTGCCTTGATTGGCAGGGCTGCTGGCTACCTCCTATAAGCAACAAAGAATGCACATCGTTCCTAGGACGTCACTGAGTTAACAGGCCCAGAGAATTCATTTAAAAGTTGTTTCTGAACCAAATATTTTGTGATTTCAGAACATGGGCAAGCTAGATCACACAAATAAAAACTTATTAAAAATAGCAGTTTCCTTTCTTTGTTCTTTAGTAGATTCTTTATTTCAAAGTAAATATTTTAGAAAAAAAATAATATATATATATACACACACACACACACACACACACATTTTTCTTTCACAAAAATAAACACTAAGTTATTTTGAACTGCAAAGATGTCTTTAAACATTGCATTTTTCATACAAATATTTAGAAAATGCCTATTTCAGCAATATATACACGTTCACATTGAGGCTGGTAAAGCACTGAAAATTAGAGTACAATAATTCATTGCCTCATTATCTCTTCCCGCATGTAGTTTGTATATCCTCATTAAGGCAAGGCTGAATGCAGAAAAATTGAAACTATGGTCCTTGTCCCAGAGTCAGATTGCACTTGTACTGTGCCCCTCTGAGTTTAGAGGGTCACATCAGACATAAGAATCTACATGTGCTGGGCCAAATTCTGAAAATGGAAAGTCGTTCTTTGTCTTCTTATTTGCATAGTCTAAGATGTTCCCTGTTCTTCAGACCTTCACACTTTTGGGAGGCCTTTTCCTCTTTTTGTGAAGTTTTGAATAAAAGAGTGTGTGCTCTATCAAACACACCTCTTCATGAATGAGAGAGGCCCGTACTCTTAAGAGGAAAGAAAACAGATTTAGCACAAACTGGTAGGTCTGGGGAAAGTCCGCTTCCATATAGTGTGCCATGTGTCCACACAACCTACAAGAAAGAGAGACAAAATATCATACCTATGGCCTGCATTACAAAGGAATCCTGGATTACATGAATATTTTAGGATTACTGTACCATACAGAGCACTACTGATTCAGAGTCCAATTCCAAGAAGGATCCAAATGAGTACTAAGAGGATTCCCTCTGCAGGACTGGAATCAGAGCAGGCTAAGTTTGCATCATTCCTAGGCCTGGAGTGGGGAGGTGGGAAAAGAGGAGCATACATCCTTGTTGGTGCTTCCTAAACCAATCACACCTACACAGCACTTCCCTCTGCATAGGAAATCCATGGAATGCAGCAAAACTAGTGAAGCCAACACCTTCATGCAGCACCTGACCCGTGAGGGAAGGCAGCATGAGCTGTGCTCCCTGTGCTTCCTTTGTGGCGGGAAGTGCTCTGGGAAGGTGTCCTTCAGAATAATAGCATGAATCAAGGTTCTGTCTCTTCCTGAATTTCTCAGCTGTGAAGTTTGTGATGCAATTTAACTCTCAAATGTATTGGGTTTGTTTTTTTTAAATAAAATTATACTTTTCCAAATTTGAACAGAATAGAGAAGTTAAAGAAATAGTTTCCTGCATTTGCAAACTACATGCAAGAGTAACTGAGTGACCGCTTTGTACTTAGTCATGACAACTTAAATGTCACCATTGCTAACTATTTCATGGCTATATCATTTTAGCAAAAATATCACACCAGGGTCCTTATTCAAACTGCTGCTTTATGTAGTAGTGATTACTGTGAATGGTAGCAGTGCAAGCTGGCTTCTGTTGTCCAATGCTGGTGGGATATAGAAAAACAGATACTCATTGCAAAAAAGTTTCAAATTACCCCTGCCTCTACCCATGTGTCACGTGGCCCCACCGCCGGTGCCTGGGGGTGGGTGGCGCAGGCCCCACGATCACGGGGTTGGCTCCCCATGCCCTGGGGGGCAGCGACGCCACCAGACCCCGGAACCACAGCACCATCGGGGATGTTCTCACCAGGCCAGGTGACTCCAGCAACCCCAGTGGGCCACCAGGGGCGGGGCGCATCAGGCTCTGATGTCATGAGGGCAGCGCCAGGCCGTGCATCGCTCTGCAAGGCTAGCGGCGCAGCAGGGGGCAGGGCCCCAGTAATATAACACAGCGCTGATGATAGTCCAGTGCTGGTCAATGAGCGCAGACCGGCCGACCGAAAGCTAAGTGACACTGTTTGACCTTGTGTGTCAAGTAGCATGAAGCTACCTGCCAGGGCAGCGGGGAGAGTCCCTGTGGACCCCCCGCGGCCTCCACAGCACTGGCACCCGCCACGGCAGCAGTTCCCTGGGAACCCCGTATAGACAAGTTTATGGGAGATCGAAAGGGATTTCTTGCACTCTGCAAACTCACCTTCACTCTTCAACCCACCACGCACGCTACCGATGCACTCAAGGTGGCGTTTATCATTGGCAACTTGGGAGGTGTGGCCGTGGAATGGGCAATGGCCTTACTAAAAGGAAAGAGTCTGCTGCTAAAAAACTATGCAGATTTTTTGAAAGAATTTACCATTTTGTTTGACCACTCCCACCATGTCAAGGACGTCGAGACTGCCGTGATATCCTTGAAACAAGCCAAAGGAGGACTTCTTGAATACATCACTCACTTCCAGCAACTTGCCTTAGAATTGTGATGGCCAAACGATGTCCTGAAGGTCATGTTTCGCAGAGGGCTTAGTGAAGAGTTGAAGGATCAACTTGCTTTCACAGCCCTACCAGACACATGGGAAAAGGTAGCCAATTTGGCTCTGCAAATTGAGGATCGTCTGGCAGAACGGCGTCGGGAACAGCAGCAGGAACCCCGCGTGTTTTTGTCTCGTCCTTTGTTGGTCGCACCAGAACCCCCTGGAACATCAAAGCCGTGCGACCCTGAACCCATGAAACTGGGGGCCTCGCGAGGGCCCATAACCAGTGAGGAACGAGAATGAAGGAGAGCCCGGGCTTGCTTCTATTGTGATGACCCCTCCCATTATATTAATGAATGCCTGGCACTCCTGGCTGAAAGGAGAAGACAGGGAAATGGTCAGGGCCGGAATGGACAGGGGTTAACCTGGCCATGAATTGTATCCCCTTAACTCTCCAGACTCCCCATTCCCACCTTCGAGTGCCGGTGACCCTGATGCTCGGTCCCCAGCGTTCTCAAATAGTGTGGGCACTAATAGACTCTGGGGCATCAGTGTCAGGAAGCGCTACCACCGGCGTCAAAGCCGCGGCGCGGGCCGCGCCCGGCAGCACGCACCCCAGATACAGGATCCATCCCCCACACCGGCAAGCGCCGTAGGGTTGCCCCAACAGCAAACGGCGCACCCACAGCTGGGAAGAAAAGGGGTGGAGCCCATAGGAGAGCTGCGACGCTCTGCACGCATTCGCGCGGCAAAGGGGGCGGAGCCAGGCAGTTAAGAGAGCACGGGACCGGCTCAGCGTTGCCGGAGATCAGCTCGCTGTGAGACCGGCCCCCTTGCTGCTTGGATATCGTTGTGTGTGTTGCTGAGATATTAACCTGCCAGGAAAGTGAAGCGTGGATTTGGAGTGACTGTGACTGCGTGCGTGAGTGAGTGAACGGTGAGTGCGTGTATTGTACTGTGGTGGGGGGTGTGAGTTTGGAATTTGGGGCACTAAAGCTTCCCCTCGTCGGGCCCTTCCTCCCCCCTCGATCCAGAGTTTGCGCTGACTCCTTCCCTGTGTCCCCAGGTGCTCTCCCTTCCTAACCTTCACCTTCCTCCACTGTTCTCTCTACCTTTGAGGCACATACAGTTAGCTGGGTGGGTGAGCGCACGAAAGAGGGTGTGGTTGTGCGGGGGCTGCCTCAGGGCGTTCTACCTCCCCCCCTATGATGATCTGGCCGTTGCTCTGCTTGGAGTATTAAAGCCACACAAGATCCTGAGGGGTCGTTTTCCCTTACTGTGTGAGAGCAGCCCCTGGAGTGCTAAGGCGAGAGTGCGAGAGCTTAGAAATATACCCCGATATCTAGAGCTAGGTCCATACTTCTCCCTTCCTAGTTCCCCGTCCCTGACAATCAGGAAACTTTATAGACAAGGCCCTCGTCCAGACCTGGGGTATCCAGACAACCAGGAAAGGGCGGCCAGAACTGGTTCATTCGATAGACGGCTCCCCTTTAAAATCTGGACCCCTTGTGTTGCAGATGTGTCCCCTGCCTTGTACTATTGGAACGCATCACGAACTATTAACGTTCAACATCGTTTGTATCCTGTTCTTCTTGGGACTCCCTTGGTTGAGGGTACACAATCCTCACATTAGTTGTACCACCAGGCGGCTGCTGTTCCTATCAGACCACTGTAAAACCACCTGTCACATAAAACAACCTTGCCTCGTCGGGGTGATAAGGTCAGATGCCTGCCTCAAACCACTCCCCACATGGCTACCGACGGAATATGCCTCCTTTGTGGATGTCAATGACAGAGAAAGACTGCTCCAAATATCCCTAATAAAAGGTGATTCTTGAAAGAATAACGGCAGAAGCCTCCAGGGGAATTTTTTTTTATAACAAAATGACAACATGTACCAACAGTGCTCATAGGATCCAAGGACTGCAGAAAACCAAAGCAGGGGCCAAACAGTCCAACGTTTCGCTAATTGGTATGAGCTTCTTCAGGGGTATAGTCAAACATCTTTTAGCTATGCTCCCGCAATGTAGTTCCTTGTCTATTTCCTGTTTGGATCATATTCAGAGGGGCCCAAACGGGTACCTTAATTTTATCATTTTGTTATTAATTTTTTTTTTTTTTTTAAAAAGATTGTCCTGGAGGCTTCTGCCGTTATTCTTTCAATAATCACCTTTTATTAGGGATATTTGGAGCAGTCTGTCATTTGCATCAGATTGTTTTGATTGTACTGTGTTGTTATACCTCTTCGTTTGCTCCTTTGTGGATGTCTTCAGCAAATAACAGTCTGCTGTTCTACCACCGCACCGGCCATATGACTGTCCCATCGACCTGATCCCCGGAGCAGAGCCCCTCTTTGGTCGGATATATGCCCTTGCAGCCCCAGAATTAGCCGCATTGAAGCGATACTTGGATGAGAGCCTACAGAGCGGGTTTATCCGCCACTCCTCTTCGCCTGCCGAAGCACCCATCTTCTTCGTACCCAAAAAGGATGGGGGCTCCGGCCATGTATCGACTATCGCAGCCTTAACAAGGTCACCATAAAAAAATCGATACCCCGTCCCTTGATTCCAGAACTGCTGAATCGGCTTCGGGGGCCCTGTATTTATACCAAGTTGGATTTGTGGAGGGCCTACAATTTGGTCCGGATGCAAGAGGGAGATGAATGGAAAACTGCTTTTCATGGTCACTACGAGTACTGTGTTATGCCGTTCGGACTCGCCAATGCTCCGGCCACGTTCTAGCATTTCATCAATGACATCTTTCGTGATCTACTATAGATGTCTTCGGCATCGCATACCTGACGATGCCCAGGCACAAATCACCAATGTCCGACATGCACGTTGGACGTTGTTTTTTGCATGTTTTTCTTTTATTATTCAATATTGACCCGGCCATTTAAATGTCCTGGCAGATGCGCTCTCACAATATCACAAAGAGCGGGCCACAGAGGACAAAAAACATGGCACAATTCTTAATCCCAAGATCTTTGCGGAGACGTATGTGAAGCTGCAACAACTCCAGGAGCCCAGCAGGGAAACCCTCTGTGACCCTTCCTATACCACAGAAGACGAATTGCATAAGAAACAGGGACTGACTGTGGTACCACCCGCATGTCGACCCCAAATCCTTTGGGCGCACGATGATGCCCCTCTTGCTGGTCAGCCAGGGCCCCAACGAACTCGTCAAATGATTCTTAGAACCTTTTGGTAGCCATCCCTAACGCACGATGTAGACCAGTATATGCAAACATGCTCGATGTGCGCACACACTAAAACTCCTCGACAAGTTCCCATAGGCCTCCTCCAACTCTCAGAAACCCCGCAAGGGCCATGGCAACGGGTGGGACTTGATTTCATAGTGGAACTTCCCCCCTCTTGATCATAAAACACTATTTTTGTGATTGTGGACCACTTCACGAAAATGGCATACTTTGTAGCTTGCAAGGGCCTACCGTCTGCACGTCATATGGAGCTCCTTTTTGTTCGCCATGTGGTGTGGCTCCATGGCTGGCCATCAGAGATCATTTCCGACAGAGGAACTCAATTTGCCTCCTGTTTTTGGAAAGCCTTATTCACCACCCTGCATGTTAACCTCAAACCCACGACGGCGTACCACCTCCAGGCCAAACCTCGAGCAGTACCTTTGCTGTTATCTAGACAACTTGAAGGAAGACTGGTATACCTGGCTTCCTCTAGCCGAATTTGCCTATAATAATGTGCCCAATGCCTCTCTTGGCAACTCGCCCTTTTATGGGTCTTCTGGTTTTCACACTCAAATCGGCACACCAGACCTCCCTTCTTCACAGGTTCCTGCTGCCGGCACCTTGGTGCACCAGATCCATGAAGCGCAAGGTGTGGCAAGACGTACCTTGGAACACGCTCGGTGACGATTCAAGGCAGTCATGGATAAGAGACGACGGCTGGCACCGTTCCTGCACCCCGGGGATTACGTCTGGGTGAGTCGCCGCTACTATCCTTCTACACGCCCCTCCACTAAACTGGACTACCGCTATATTGGCCCCTTTCCCATCAAACGACAAGTTAACGAAGTGACCTTTACAGTACAACTGCCCTGTGGACACGGTGTGTGTGAATCCTCCTCCCTCCCTACCGGGATCCTTCCCCCTCCTCTGTGAGCAAGCCCTGTTCCTCCCCTGCCCTGAGAGGTCACCCACAGCTTCCCTCTTCTCCCTCAGGGTGTGGGTACGGCGAACGGTGTGGGCCTTGTGCTGTCCTCTACTTCGGCACCCAACAATGATAGGGGCCTGGTCTCAGAGACATCCAGGCCCAAATACTATCCTGACAGGCATTTATCCTGACATGTGTCAGTCAAGGAGAGGACTTGGCCCAGGGTGCGTACACGAAGCTAAGAGTACGTGTTTCCCCCTCCCCTACCTGACACCATGGTGAAGAGCGTGCTATTGTAGATTGAAGTTTATCTTCATTTAAATTTTATTGAATTTCCTTTTCTTCCTATTATTTTAGTTAGAGTTAATTAAAACAAAATCTCCTCTGACAATTTTTAGCATTTCTCTGTTTTATGATGCACTAGTCATCGTGTGTATATAGCATTCATGTATTAAAATCAAGATTGCATGCCACTTGAAATTTTGAAGTTTGGTACTCCTCCCCCTGCCCCCCAAATGGTTTGTATACAACCATTTTGTTCTAATTTAGAATTCATGAATAAAACATGTAAATGAGGAAAACAAACTTGTAACTACAGCATAAAATAATGTGGTTACTCAGTTTGACACAAAATATAAATTATACACAAATGTGACTGGTCCTGAGCTCCCTACACTAAGTTCCTGACCCATAAGTTGCGACTAAGTGGGGAGTCACACCATATGCAGAGTCAATCCTGATCAATATTCAATAAACTTTCCACGTCTTTGTTGCTGTCTGGAGTCACAGGATTATAAAGCTGTAAAATAAAGTCACATAGGCAAAAAGATTAGGGCCCAGTATCCTAGACGCTCCATCTTCAGTTCTAGAACTTAAAACAAAGGGCACTTACACACGTTGCCCAGGGGAAAGGGCGGGGGAGGAGACTCCCATGAGGGCAATCACACCTCTATTCTCAAAGGAATTAGCATGTATAGGAATTCGCTATTCTGCTTTTCTCCCATGAGAACACCCATGATTGTAAGAGCTACATAGGGGGATCCCAGTCATGTGCAAGTGTTCTCGTGGGATAAAAGCAGAACAGTACATTCCTACATGCGCTAATTCTTTTGAGAATAGAGCCGTGATTGCCCTCATGGAATTCCACCCCCTTCAGGTAACATGTGAAAGCAGTCAATCTAGGGAACTTTTCCATGATACTTACCACACACCATTTGCCATCAGGAAAGAATCCGGAAGGAAAAGCATATGCAGGGTTTGTAACGTGGGAGCCCCCCCACCCCCCGTGCACTTTTGCTGGCAATTCTGCGAAGGACTGCAGAGTAGGGAAATCCAGCTCTGCAGTATCGCAAGCAAAAATGCACAGGGGGGCACTCCCATGTTACAAACCCTGCATATGCTTTGCTTTCTGGATTCTTTCCCGGAGGCAAATCGTGCACAGTAAGTATCATGGGAAAGCGCCCTCAGATGTTAATCCTCCAAGGATTTATGCTCGTGTTTAACTTTATGGATTGTCGGAGGTGGTCCTGAGGTCCCCCAGGCTTATAATCTTGGGGGATTTCAACATTCATGCCAAGGCCGGGCTGTGTGGGGCGGAGCAGGAGTTCATGGCATCCATGGACCTGTCCCAGGTTGTGGTTGGCCCAACACATGAGGGGGGCATACTCTGGACCTTGTATTTTGCACTGATCTTGAGGTGGAGGGGTCTTATGATTGGAGATGTTTTGGTGTCACTGTTGTAATGGTCGGACCATTACCTCTTGAAGGTCCTCATCATGGCACATTTATGCCCCCTGCACGGTGTGGGACCTATTAGGCTGGTCCGCCACCAGAGACTTATGGAACCAGGAGGATTCCAGAGTGCTCTGGGGGAGCTACCCTTAATCGATGCCCTCACTGTCATGTGGAATGATCTCCTGGTGGTCACTGATCAAGTGGCTCCCAGGTGTCCGATTCTTGTGCTTCAGCATCACAGGTCCCAGTGGTTCATGGAGGACCAGGGATGACAGAAGTGTGAGGGGAAGCAGTTAAGAGCATCAGTGGTGCCGCAGCTGCACTGAAGACAATCAATTGTGACAACTACTTTTGAAGGATTATGCCGTGGCTGTGTGGGCAGCAAAAAAAGGCCATATCATCTGCTAAATTGTGTCCAGAGGAGCCTTTCTGGGTGGTGAGGTGTCTGGTCAGTTCAGCCTGTCTCCACCAGAACTGGAGTCCTTCAGTGCCCGTTGTGACATGTTTATGGCATATTTTGCAGATAAGATCGCTCATTCACCATGACTTTGACTCACCTTTTCTGAGGCAGCAGCGTAGTGAATGTCCCGTGTAGTCATGTTTTGTGGGATCAGTTTCAGTTGATGTCACTGGCTGATGTGGGGGATGTGCTTGGGTCTGTCAGAGCCACTACGTCTGAATTAGATCCTTACCGTCCTGGCTGGTGAAGGCCAGCAGGGAGACACTGGAGTAATTTCTGGCTGGGGTTATTAATGCCCCCCTGTGGGAGAGCAGGGAGCCGGATTGCCTAAAAGAGGTTGTGGTCCGGCCCCTGCTCAAGAAACCATTGCTTGACGTTGATTCTCCTGTCAGTTTATTCTTCTTCAGCCTGCCTCTAATCTTCCCTTTTTAGGGAAGGTTACTGAATGGGCAGTGGCTCAGCAGCTCCGGGCGCATCTAGATCGCATCCGTTTCTTGGGCCCTTCGCAGTCTGGCTTTTGTTCGAGTTACAGCACTGAGACTGCACTTGTGGCTGTGGTCAATGAGCTGCAGGTGAAGTTAGACAGGGGCAATTCAACCCTGCTGATTCTACTGGACCTGTCAGCGACTTTTGACACAGTTGATCATGAGGTGTTGGTGGCTCGCCTGCAGGACCTAGCGGGGGTGGATGGGACCGTTCTTCATTGGTTCTGTTCCTTCCTAGCTGGAAGGTCTCAACGGGTGATACTGGGGGACTGCTCATGGTCCCCTAGGGGCCTCCCATGTGGGGTCCCGTAGGGTTCTATTCGGTCTTCCCTCTTGTTCAATGTGTTCATGCTTCCACACGGAGAGGTCGTGCCAGGTTTGGGGTGTGGTCTCATCGGTATGCTGATGGCACTCAGCTTTACCTCTCTTTTTCATCCAACCCAGGCATGGCAGTCTTGGTGTTTTCCTGATGTCTGGCAGCTGTGGAGGACTGGATGAGGCTGAGTCGACTGAAGCTGAATCCTGATGGAGGTGATGCCTGTTGGCAGGGTCAGTGACCTGGGCGAGGGTAGGATGCCCGTCATTGATGGGATTCACCCTCCCTTGGTCTCTCAGGTTCAGAGCCTTAGGGTGCTCCTGGATCTCCAGGTGGCGGCTGTGGTTAGGAGCGCCTTTCGCCAATTACATCTGGTGAGATGGCTCTGGTCATATATTTTGGCTCAGGACCTTGCCGTCATTATCCATGCATTTGTTACCTCGAGAATGGACTGCTGCAATGTGCTCTACGTGGGGCTGCCCAAGGTGATGGTCCAGAGGCAGCAGCTAGTGCAGAACGCAGCAGCCTGTCTGCTTATGGGGACGGGTCATTGTGAGCACATTACTCCAGTTCTTTGTGTACTGCACTGGCTGCCTATAATCTTCTGGGCCCGATTCAAGGTTCTGGTGTTGACTTATAAAGCCCTAAATGGTCTGAATTCTACCTACCTGAGGAACCGCCTCATTCCCCATGCTCCAGGGCAGCCCCTATGGTCCTCTGGGGATGCCCTCCTGGAGGTTCCATGCTTTCATCAGGTGGCCACTGTGAGGAGGATGTTCTCAGCAGCTGCTCCGTTGCTGTGGAACTCCCTTCCGGTGGAGATCTGCCTCTGCTCGGATTTGCTCACTTTCTGGCACCAGTGTAAGATCTGGCTGTTCCGCCAGGTGTTTGATGGGGGGTTGGGGGGGTGTTGAGGGGTTGAGTTTTTTTTAATTGTTTTATTCATATGGTAGAGTGGATTTTTAGATTGGTATTGTTTTATATCGTCTATGTAAGCTGCTGCCTGAGCCGCTGCCTCCGAGCTGCCTTGGATTTAAATATGTTAAATCAATAAAAATAAATAAATAATGAATAGTTCAATTGATTTCAACTGGATTACTAAAGAGCACATCAATTTAAACCGTGCTTACATTTTCATAGGACCAGGGTCTTACAATAAAGACTAAAATAAGGATATATATATATATATATATATATATATATATATATATATATATATATATATATATATATATATATATATACATATATATATCCATGTAAAATGTCAGACTTTAGAGAATAAATGATCTTTTTAGGTTTCTAAAAGAGTGGGGGGAAATGGCTTGATACCAACCTACACATACACCAAAAAACGTAAGAATTAAAACTCATCTCTTGATCCCCAACGACCACAATGGTACTTCACATTATGCTCAAATACAGTATATGAAAAGTACATCCAATACAAATATGCATGCAGAAAAAGATGGTTCAAATAAACACTATCAGTTCAGATTTCAATCCTGTACAAAATCTTAGCGGAGGATTCCCTTCCCTCCTCCGTATTAAAAAAATCTTGTTCATACAAGTAAATACACCTACACAACAAAAGTGCGTGTAATACAATACCATGTTTACATTACTTCATCTCTCTCCTGTCACAGTGCATGTTCCAGTTAATATGGAAGGGGGGGAAAAACAGGAAGGGGAGTGGCAAGCAAGCACACTGAAAAGGCAGCAAAGGGAAAATGACTCTCTTATTTGTGTGTGCACAAATATTAAGGCAACATCAAGATCCGAATATTCCCACTCTGTCATTGCTATGGTTATTCTTCTCTGTGATATTTAATAGTAAATAAAATCGTAAGACTCCTTGGAATATGGTATTTTCACATGAAATGCCATGAGATTTAATACAAATAAACCCAATCTCATGTTAAGCAAAGGAAAAATAATAATAACAGTGGCTCAGGATTGTGGATCCAGACTTTCATTTCTGATTTGCCTCATTTTTTTTCTCTTCCCCCTCCCACCCAAATTCACACACGAGACCAGGGCCTGAGTTAAACTGGAACACGTCAGTGGCAGATTGGTTGCAACCGAGGTCATGACTGACATGCTTTCACTTCGGAACATAAATATGGCCATCCTAGCTTTTTTTTTTTTTTTTTTTTAAAAGCATTGCTCATAAAATTGAGCTCAACTGCTGAAATTGGTTTGATTGATTAAGGCCAGCATAAAAGCAGCATATTACATTAAGAATTAAATTTATTTACAGTCAGCATTTATCTACCCTTGACTATTGTTTTGGAATAATTTTTCACTCTTGAAGATTGCGAGATGTTTGTTTAGTGTAGGACAATATGCACAAACCCCAAATATATTTCTGCTTACACATCACATGATTTACATAGTGGTTTTGTTTTATCCATCACCTTTTGGCAAGCTCACATTGTATACAGTAGTATGGCTCTTCTAAACCCAAGACCAACCATATACATCAGTACAATGAAAAGTCACTAAGCAGCACACAACCCAATGCCTAGAACTTATATGTTGCATAAGTGTAGTTATCAAAATACCTTTTCCCATAAATATGCATTTCCCAACAAGAGAATCAAATACTTACTTCTCGTTACATAATTTAATTGTACACAGCCAGTAGTCAGGGTTCACAGCAGTAAATATACTGTCTTTTTTTTGCAAAATTCCCTCCAGACTATGCTTATGAAAACAATTCCCAGCTGGGTTTTCTTCAGTCCAAGTTAGCTGGAAACTTGAAGGCTTTTGCTTTTCAGGAAGTTCCACTAAACCAGACAGTGTGTGAAACTGTCTTTGAAGGCTCACCACCATTTCTGTACAAAGAAAATTTTTTAAAAAGACTAAGCCACAATAGATCTTTACGTTTTCCCATAAAACTTAAGTTTATTTTTCTCCACACAATCTAAAAATGTGATTTAAAATGGACCTACAAAAGGAATAAAAAGGCACAACCCATTCTTGATTTCTTTAAGAAACAAAGAAAGCCTAAAAAGATTTTTTTTCCTCCTCCTTCCCTTGCACATTTGATATTGAGATCTTGTCAACTGTCAGAAGCTACATTGGGTGTTTTTAAATGAGAACAGCAGAGGGATGGGGGTCTGAAGTCACTGACTGGCATGGCTGCAGGGCACCCATGCACATCACGTTTCACATGGATTGCTTCCTACATGGCTACCCTGACCATGGAGGCAGCCTCTGCACATGTGGCTGACCATGCACAGGGCACTCCCGATTTTTCAGAGGTGCTCTGTGTGGGGCCATGAGTGGCCGCTGCGTGGTTTACAAGAGCATGCTCCCACATGCATCACCTTCACATGAGCAGTAATAGGGGAGTCCCGCTCTATTTAAGAAAATGCTTTTGCGGGTCGGGTGAGGTTGAGACAGTCGCCCATACCCTATTGTTTTGCAGGCTATATGTGGATATGAGAGAGACACTAATTTGTCCACTGATAAGACATTTACCAGGGAGATCACAGGAGGCTTATATGTCCTTCTTGTTGGCTGACAGAGCTTCTGATAAAACATCTTTTGTTGCTAAATTCCTTGCATATGCCTACAGTATAAGAGTGTGATACCTTAAGGCATGGGGCTTGGAATAGGATGGTTTATTTTGTTGCTCTCTTTGGGTTGTATGGATTGATTTCCTTACTTTTTTCCTTTCTTGTATTGTGTGTACCCACAGGAGGATTTTTGGTTTGCTTATTTTTTATTTCTATTTACTTATTTATTTATTTGTTTGCATAATGCCAAGACCTATGCTCAAGCATTTGAAATAAACATTCATTAATTCACATGAGCAGTTAGAGGTGTAGTCGGTTGGGGGTGGGGGGTGGGGTGTCATTCATGGAAGCATCTAGTTTAAAAACACCCATTGACCCAAAAACCAATGGAACTATGGGTACAGTCACATGGCCCGCCACAGCTAGTGTGATCCACCCTATGAGATTACAAGAGTCAAGAGACAGAAAACTGGAGACTTCTCATCAACTAAGAGAAGAAAGTTTTAAATCAGACTCTTTAGAACTCTTTGGCCATTAGATTCTTGGGTTAGAATAGATGTTTAATAAAAGAATATTTTGAAGAAAGGGGTGGTTTTTGAATAGATGCCCCATCTCCACAGGGACATGGGAAGGCATTGCACACATGCTTCCAGAACCACAAAGAAATCATCTAGCAAAACCAAAAGACCACTATAACAACATGCCTAATATTTTTTAGAGAAAAGTCCAACAAGAAAAAAGAAGTTCATAAAAACCCTGAGGTCTTTCCAAAGTTGGAGGGGAAGGCTTATTACCACATTTTTTAAAAAAATAATCTTTTTCAAGTCTTTCAAATTAACAAACAATATATATCAAAAGTCTCCTCCTAAAGAGCTGATAGGAAAACTTGAGCATATAAAACAGAAGAAAATTTTAGAATCAAGGTGCGGGGGTGAGGAGGGAGGGGATTTGTGATCAGATTGGGGATCAAAAGAAATTTTACTCACGTCTTTTTTTTAAAACTATAGATTTGTCCCTGAGCAAGGTGAATAGTGGTTTTTCACATTTCCATGGATATCTACAGATTAAATAGTCAACAAAACTATATCAAAAACCACACAAAATCAAACAGTTTCAGGGTGCGGTACATATTTTACAATATAGCCTAAAGATGGCAACTACCCAGTTTCATTCCCACACAAAGATACATGGAGAAGGCAAACAGGCTCTCATTCAATCAGTGCTAAAAGTATGACTAGTCAACAAATGGTGGAGCAGGTACAGAAGCAGCTGTCTTCAGCACCTTTTATGAATAGTGTAATCAGTTTCGAGAGATTTTAAGTAAAAAAATTAAGTTTTAATAAGCTGCTGTTTCCTTTTACAGCCACTTGGATTGTAAATTATTTTTGACACAGGCCACTCTGTTTACACAATGGGTAGAAACACACAACAGCAGCGTGGCAACAGCCCAACACAGCCCAGGTAGGAAAACTGTGGAGAACATGGTCCAGGCTGCCAAACAAATGTTCCTGCCGTCCTGTCACCTGCACTGCCCAGGGAGGATGGAGAGAACCAGGAACATGTAGCCAGGTGACCCTGCTCTCATGCTGCTCCCAGTGACCCTCCATGATGGGCAGTGATGGTGGCCAATGACTGCCAGCCATGACAGCAGTCCACGGCGTCCCCAGGCCAGGTTGGCAGCCCAGGAACAGATGTGATAGCCTGCTTTGGCCCACTTTGGCCTTGTCAGGCAGGCCTTAGCCCGGGCTCTCACCTCTGAGGTTTTCCGAGGTCAGAGCCCAGCCTAGGTGCCAACACGGCCCGGGCTAATCCAGGGCCAACATCTGGCAGTGCTTGCACACACATGCAGGTGAGGTCCGAAAGCGGGCCACAGCAGGCCACTGTCATGTCTGTTTTTACCCAATGTCTAGCACAATAGAGTCTGATGCGTTACTTGGGCTTCTATGATCGACTGTAATAGAAATAAATACAGCAGAATCTACATGAGTCAAGCAGTTCAGTTGAAATGCCTTCCAAGTCAAATTGCTCTTTCCCCCTCAGCCTCTTAATGAAATATGCTAAAACTCCATTGTCCCTACTTCACTTTCATGATATAACAGAGCTTCTGCCCTGGAAGCCTTATCAAGTTCTAAGAGATCCTTAAGTGGCAGTCAACACATTTGCTTCCTGTCCTACATACCACAGTTCAAATCCAGCCTTCAATTCTAAAGTAAAAGTGTACTGGAAGCTGTTAGTGAAAAACACAGAGGTAGGCATGTGTGTTAAAGATGCCTACCTCTGACACATGCCTACCTCTAATCTATGTTTTTGTTCTGTCTATAGCTCTCCTTTCTTACACAACTGAGGAAGGAGTCTGTATGGCATATTCTCATCAACATAAGCTGGTCCAACAAAAGTTCATTTTAACTATTTGTCTCCATCTCATACATCTGGGACCAACATGGCAACCACACACTCAACATGATAGTCTATGTAAACTGGTACGTTCCATATGCTCCACAGCTTTCAAACTCCTTTCCTCTAGAGGTTCACCCAAGCCAGAGCATTTTCTAGAGGCAATATAAGACCTAGGGTGTTTTTAGACAAGTGCCTCCCTACCCATTATCCACTCATCATACGAGTGATGGGTGGGCAATGGGTGGGGAGGCGCTTGTCTAAAAACACCCTTTCTTATTTGTCTGGGGATGGTAGCTGGCAGGGCTAGGGGTGGGAGTGGCTTTAATTGGAATATTTAATTTAGTATTTTTATTTGGTTTTATAGGTATCTTTTTTATGCTTTATGCTGAGAGCCGCCATAAGTCTGAATGGCGTGATACAAATTGAAACAAAATAAATAATGGAATAATGGTCAAGACTATGGGTATTTTCAGAAGCAACGCTACCACACACTTAGAGCCAATCCAGGGTATTGGCCGCCACCCCACCCCGGGGGTAGGCTAGTACCCAGAACACACATTACGGTGTGTCTTACCATATTTTGCCCCAAACCGTTGCAGCGCTTACCACCAGCTGTTCCCTGAGAGTTTCCAAGTTCACAACCAGTGGTAACTACTGTCACGGTTCAGGGAAAAACATGGTGAACATCTGGCAGCTGCCAAACAGAAGTGACGGTGGTTGTGGCCCCGGAGAGAGGGGGTTAAGTGTGGCTAAGTGTGGTATTGTCACTTCTGAAAATATAGCTTTTATCTCCAAACTCATTGTTTGTAAGTAATCCAAATGATTTTAGTGATACTTGATACTACTTAGGAAGGAAGTGTTTAGAATTGGTTTCCAATTCTGTACTCACTGAACAATGAAAACAATATTTTCTTTGACTTTGTAATAGTGACAGAGGCTCAAAAACTAAAAACCCTTCACCAGAACCCAAAATTTATCTAAATTATTTTTCAATGAAAAAATGGACCTACTGCCACCACATACCAAATCCCTAACTACTCATTCATTCACTTCCTTTATTTTTCCAAACCAAAACATACAAAAATCAGCCTCAAAGAGGGAAGCGATAGTAACGTCATACCTGGCTTTTTCTTCATCCATTTTTTTTTGCTCCACATCCATAATGTTCTTCATAATTTTGTACCATTTTTTAAAATCAAACCATTGACGACCTAAAAGTAAAAATAATTTTTCACAAAAAGGCATATAGAAAAAAGGCAGCAAAATATGGGTAGAAATGAGATTGTTGAAAGGCCGCTGTAACTAAGCCCTTTAATTTCTTTTTGAACAAGCCTGTATTTCAGACCCTTGACATCAATGAAAGTCCTACCATGGATTTCAGAGGAACCAAAAATTTAGCCCTCAAGTACTTTTAACATTTGAATATACAAAGATTTTTGTAAATCAGAAAGCAACGTAGGCATCTTTGGAGCACCTTCGGTGATGGGGAGGAGCCACCTGGGGCGGGAGACTGCGTTTGTAAATCCACTTTAGTCTGATCTCCATACTTCAACTTTGTGTCACCTTCTGATGAGACTAGCAAGTATCCATATGGCACCCGTTTACATCTTTGTTCCATAAATCATTGTAAAGGAAGCTATCCGACTTAGGCTAAACCCCCTCTATACAGAGTGAGCTGTCATTTCTGCAACAACATGGTTGGAGAAAACATTCTTCAAACAAAAATTCAAACTCCCAGTCCTCACCACCTTCAGGACCCTTCATGCCTTGCTCATCCCCTTCTTTCTGCCCTCATTTCTTGCTACATTGTCTCCAGGGACTTTGCTCCTCCCTCTGTCATCACCCTCATCTGGTTCAAGAGTCTCTTGATCCCTAAACCATCTCTCTCCTCTCTCATATGCTGTCCCCAATACCTGGAACTCCCTACCTGAACCTACACACTCTGTTCCCTCCCTCCACACCTTCAAATCCCTTGTGAAAACATCTTCCTTCCATCAGGCTTTCACTAGTTCTTCACCCCTTAGATCATTTACGATTATTCTTGTGCTGCCTCATCCTTCAGGATCCTCCTCCTGCTTTGTAACTTAGCTAACCACAAGGACATGCACCTTTTCAGCTTCATGAACCTATCCCTGTTTCTCCCTGCATTCCCCTCCCCTTGACCATTCTAGATTGTAAGTCTCTCAAGGGCAGGGATCTGTCTTGTCTTAACTGTTTAGCACTAGACACATTGGGTAAAAACAGGTGTTACATTGGCCCACTGTGGCCCGCTCTGACCTGGGACCCACTGGTACGTATATAAACGTGCTGCCAGATGTTGGCCCAGGATTGCCCCGGGGTGGGTAGGTGGCTAGCCAGGGTTGTGACTGTGGCAAATCTCTGAGGCCACAGCCTGGGCTAAGGGCCAACTCATGTGGGCCATAGCAAGCTAGCACGTCTGTTCCGGCACAGCATACCCGCCCTGGATTGGGGGCCACCATGGGTGTGCCTCATTGGCTGCCATGGCTGTCCCTCATGGCAGGGAGCAGGGTGTTGGGAGCAGGGTGTGGGAGGGGCTGCCTGCCCACACGTCTGTTGTGCTCCCCACCCTACCCAGGTCATACAGGCAGCAGGACGGCTCCTCAGCCACAGGCACGTCCATTTGGTGCCCTGACCTGGGAAAGGCGGCTGCTGTTTCTTGCCCTGCTCCAACACGTCTGTTTTTATCCATTGCTGGCACATAATAAAAATGCCAAAAATTTTAACTTAACAATATTCTTTTAAAATCATTATTATGGGATTCTAAAACGTTTAATCAGCTCCAAAATAATGAAAGATGGTCTTCGTCTCTCGATGTGTGTTTCACCTGGTTCCTCCACATGCATCTCATATTATCCCTTTCATATTTGTGAGTAAACAGGACTGAAACCTAGTACAATATTCCTTAGGGAAGAAAAGAAATGTTCAAATATGTCCCAAATGCATCATCCAAGCAACTTTCATTTGGGTTTAGCACTGGCTGACTCAAACAGCAAGATACAAGCATGTCTTTTTTCTACTTTAAAGAAAACTAGACATGAAAGGAGATTTTTAAAAAAAACAAACCACCACCACCAAAAAAACAAAGGCATGTCTGCATGAGCAAAAGCAACTACACAAAAGCCAGCAGGTCCATTAGCTAGCCATATGTGCACACAACCTGATCAAATCATTTTCCATAATGGTGATTATATATGCATGTGTAGTCACTCAAATTGTGTGCAAATGGACTTCCTGATTTTAAAATTTGCCCCAAACACCTGACAAACTAAAACTAATGAGAGCCCATAAAAGCCACATTTTATTTATACTGAACTTAATTATAAGAAATTCTAAATGTTATACTAGAGTTCCACAAATACCTTCTTTTTTCTTTTCATTTTTTCCCCCAGTGAAGTTGGACAGTAACCTGAAAAAATATTCTTTTATTAGGCGGGTTGTTATTTGGAATGATGTTTCAAATTTTAATTCTCCCGCACGCCCTTTAAGTAGATTTACTAACACAAAGAGCTTCAATGTTCATAAATCCTAGGCCATTTTCAAATGGGCTGTGGTGGGTGGGGGGAATGGGTGTGTGCCGATTCCCACAGGTACACACCCATCTCCACGCACAGAGCAACCGGCATTGGAGCCCGTTGCTCCATGGGTGAAGTTGGGTGGAGCGCGGGAGCATACACGCGCTACAACCCACCACGGCCGTCATTCGCACGGGGGCCCACCCATCCCCCCGCACCGTGGGCAGTGTTCGCACAGGCGCCCCCCCCCTCACACGGCACACATATGCCGGGGGGCACACCTGTGTGAAAAGACCCCTACTCTCAATGTGTAATTCCAAATTCAGTATAATTAAATAATTTCTATTTTAGAGCATCTTTCAGATGTAATTATTCTTATTGGCAAAAAAAAAAGTTAATAAAAGTGTAGTGTTATTCAAGACAAGTCAAATGAATGAGCTGGATCAAGAAACTGAGGGTGAAGATAAAGGGCACCCACAAGCGGGCAGTTATCTGGCTGTTCATTATGTCACCATGGACCAGGAACATGTGCTCCCAGTCTGGTTCCCTTACATGGCGCCCTGCAAAGAGAAAAGGGGTCAGGGGAATACCAGGTGTTTTTAAACAAGATGCTACCATGCACAGCCACCCAGGAGTCATTCATCCATGAAGGTGATGTAGGGGGATGTGCACTCCTGTGAGCCACTCAGCACCCACTCATGGCACACTGCTGAGAGATTTGGCACGCACCATGCAGGGCAAGACAAAAAGGTGCATGGTAACGGGCGCCCACACATCTCCTGTCCGCACGAGCTGGGGCGGTCACGCATGCCAGCAGACAGGTCTCCCGCTCACAGGACCTGTGGGCAGGGGACACAGCCTTTGCAAGTCACAGGAACTGGCTGAGTGCTGGGAAGCCCTGTTCTGCAGTGCTCACACCCAGGACACATGAATTTCAAAGGCCAGCCCAGTGTGTTTTTCACTCTCCCATGGTCCATGGTAGGGGAACTGCATTATGGCTACTGCGGTAGCCACACTGGGAGCTGCCCATTAGAATCCCTCCCCATGTAATTCACCTGAGTGCATGATCTTGTGACATTCAGCAGTCACTTCCCCTCTGTCCCAAGCCTTGCTCATTTAAAAACACCCACCATGCAAGCCAAAACGGGGGGGGGGGTGCCATCTGTCAGAGAGCACCAGCTGGGAAAAAGGTTCCGTGCTCTGGCCACAAGCCCCACACTTGTCTCCTTCCTGCCCAAGGCGGCAGTGAGCATGGTTGCAACTGGTACGCATAGCTCAAATGAAGCTCATGGCCTGCATGCAGAGCAGTTGGCCACGAAGGGGACACGAGCCCCATTTGTGGGCTGTAAATGTCTCAGGGCACTTACCCACATTTCTGTCTATTAGATACTGTCACCCATGGGATATGGATGAGTATTCCATGACACTCACAACTTGCAAACATGGCTAATATCCCATTTATTAACACTCTGAGAAATTTCCCATTACTAAACCTAGCTTTCCTGGTTTTGAGCCTAGATAGTTGTCAAAGCCTACAGTTGTCAAGTGCAGCTGGTGCAGAATGCGGCGGCCCATCTGCTTACTGGACAAGCCACCAGGAGCATATTACACCTGTGCTTAGAGCTCTGCACTGGCTGCCTATAGTCTTCCGGGCCTCATTCAACATGGAAGATCTATAAAACCCTTAACAGCCTGGGCCCTAGCTATCTGAAGGACCGCATCACTTCCCAGGCTCTGGGGTGGCTTCTGAGGTTGTCGTGGGATGACCGTAGGAGGTTCCTCGATATCACTGGGTGGGGACCAACAGGCGGGTGTTCTCGGTGGCTGCACCTGCGCTTTGCAACTCATTCCTGGTAGGCGTTCACCTCAGTCTGACTCGCCTTGTTTTTCGCTGACAGTGTAAGACGTGGCTCTTCCGCCAGGCATTTGATGGAGGGGATGGTTAGGGGTGGGTGGGTTTTTATATTTTTTCACATGCTGCCTTTTTATTGTATTGATCCTTATGGCTGCTATTTTATATATATTTATTGTTGTTTTATCATATTTATTGATAGCTATAAGCCGTCCTGAGCTGCCAGAGGCAGGAGGGGGCAGGATACAAATATATCAATCAATAAAATAAATAAATAAATAAGTTTAAAAGTTTTTGTCCTGGAATGAAGAACTATCAGTAGTACACACACTTACCATTCATACTGGTCATTTAATAAGAATAGTGATTTCAACACCACTATGATGACAGCAGCAGCTAGAATATCGTATTTTACTTTCCTGGATGATTTATTCCCTGGATCAAATGTCAAGTAGTCTGCTTTATCAGCACTGATCTTTTTTACCACTCTGCATATCCAACTGTGCAACTCATCTGAGTAACAAAAGTAATAGGTTATAAACATTCATCCAAATAAGGAAGATGTAGATCTGTACCAGCAACATCGGCACCACAAATGCAGACTGGCTGCCCTTTTCCAAAATGCCGCTGCCGGCACCATTATGGGAAAGGCCTGCGCATACGCAGAACAGCCTGGTGGCCACTGCACACGCGCAGTGATTTTTTTTAAAAAAAAAAAAAAATTAAAAAAGAATACTTTAAAAACTGATATCCCTTCCCCTCAATAACAGTAGGGTCATTTACAAAAAACCCTAGTTTTCAGGGGGGGTTGTAAACAAAAAAGAACAGTAAGATTAATTGGTTTCTGTACTCTTTTTTTAGTTTATGTTAAAGATCTTTAAATATTACTCTAATACCAGTTTTACAGCAGTTGAACAGTCATATTACTGTGCAAGTATTTTTACATACATAAAAACACCCAAGCTTCTCGCTTTTCCAGTTTAGCAAGAAAGTCAGGAATTGACTACATCATCAAATTCCAGAAAGGTTTAGAAGCGTCTCTTGTCTCTCCATATTCTGAACAGTGTACAGTGTTAACCCAGCTGTATTTTCTATTCCCAATTTGGCCATTCCTTGCAAGGAATCAGATAAACACTTGATATCAGTCTCATAAAATATTACAGAAAAACAGATCACTGAACAGAAGTTTAATATAAGAAAAATGACTTCTATAACTTGACATTGAGCATTTATAAGCCTTGTAATATTATTCCTTTTTCAAATATTAATTAAAATTGCCTTTTCTACATCTTGTTCCTTTGTAACTATTCTTTGGTAAATATTTACAAGATTTGTCTTAACTTTGGGGTTTCTATGGGTGTTTTCAGACAAGCCCCTCTACACCCAATATCCACCATGCTTGTGTGAAAACCCCACTGGTAACCAGCGAATACTGGGTGGGTAATGCGTTTGTCTGAAAACACCCATTGTAGTCAACCTAAAATGGCTACTTGTCCTCCTTATTTCAGTCTGTCAGTGCTTGATATCATAACATATGGTTTTGAGACTTGTGCGCATTGCAACACTCGGGATACAAGTGAATTAAGATGGAATGCCCCATCTGGAATTGTAGACCTAACTCTAAAGCTGTACCTATTTACTGAGCACAGCGAATTGCAAATTCCAAAGTTGAGAAGTAAGGCAAATTAAGCCATCCAGTATTTTTGAAAAAGGTATTTAAAAATGAAGGAAAATTAGGTTTCCAAACTGTGGGTCAGGTCCCCAAGTGGGGTTGCACTATCTGCAGACAGGATCGCAATCCCCAGTTAATATTTTATATACTTCATGTCTTCGTTGCTGTTTGAGCTCATGGGATTATATTTAAATCCCAAAACTGGGTCTTGCACTCAAAACATTTGAGACCTACTGCATTAAAGTACTTTCTAAACTATGCAGAAGTGCTCACATCTTGATTTAGAAGATATGCCATGGCACCAAAGCCTTACCTGCACATTTTATACACTAGCATTTTTTTTTTATAAAATGCCAAAAGGTAATCTTGAATGTTCACTAAATAAAATTATTCAGTGTTTTATTCAGCAAATTAGAAATTCTGATTTTAAATCAGAAATAAAAGCAAGCCAGAAACTGGTTTACAGTCAGACAATATGATTACTTAGGATCCCAAGCCATCATACGTTTCAACATAATAATGCAGAAAAATCTGCAGCTGTATTGAAGAATCAGGAATGTCTTTTAAATGCAGTGGAATCTGTTGTCAATTACATATTTTTAAATGCAAAGACAAATGAACATTCGCTGAAATGTGAACAAAAATTTACAGTGTCAAAATGTAATGGTTTAAAGTAATATGAACCATTCAGGTAAGAGAGTATGCCTCTTTTCAAGTATAGCACGAGAAAGCAATAGAAGAAGTTACAGTTCATGTGTATGATTCAGCATCAGCTGACATTAGTGTGAGACTTTCCTTGGACTTTAGTGGACTTTGGATCAGGCCCTGAATCCTTATAAGGTTTGAAGTGGAAATAATGAAGTGCCTCCTCTCGACTATCCTGCCACTCATGAGTAAATTAATGTACATTTTTCTCTAATGCAAGTTAAAATAAGAGTATCATACATACAGCATGCTTATTTCAAGTATTTAACCAAGCGGATAAACGGTTTCCGTAGCAAGCCTCTTCAGCATGTATCTAAAGCTGCGATCTTAAGCACACTTGAAGTCATTGAAGCTTCTCTTTTAGGATTGCAGCATAAATGCATAGAAAAGAGGGTAAGCAGCGTTGTACTCCGACAAGACTATCGAAAATGGAAGTAGTTCACTTGTCTACTCCTTAGAGCCCTAGCAAGTTTTTGAACACATCCACTAAGGTCAAACACTGCCAAATTTTTAAAAAGTGTTTCCCTAATACGTATTTACCAGGTAAGTTGGCTTCCATCAAATACTTTATGCACAGGATGTTTGGATGAAGAAAACAGCTCTCAGTTATGTCTGGAAAACGAGGTAATTCTAGATATACTGCGAGTGCAAGCATATTTTTATAGATATCGTTGTACACAGGCCAAGACTGAAAAACAGAATATATATTGAAGATTTAAAGACCACTTTTGCTTGTATGAGCATTTTACTTCAACATCTTGAATTGATTTTTCAGTTCAAATTCTACATTGTTAAACTCATCTACAGAACATTATGTAGTATACATTCTTTGGAGAGAAAAAAAAACATTGAAATTACTACTTTTTAAGAAGCACCTGGCACAGGGATAGAGAACCTTTTCCATCCCAGGGCCAGGGGTCACTTTGAAAATTAGTACAAGGTCCAAGGGCCACATAGAAGTTAGGTGCTTAAGGGCTTTGCTCGAGGTGGGAGAAGGGGAAAGAGGGTCCAGATCAAGGATCTGTGCTACGGATCCATCCCCTCATCTCTAGTTCACTATTTCAGCGCTTAGAATAGGAATTGCATCCAGCAGTCAGATCCAAGCACTGGAGAAGGGGCTAAACGACAGCTAGCCACAAGCCACATTTGGCACCCAGGTCTCCGGTTCCCTACCCCCTGACCTAGTACAAAACAAATGCTGTCAAAATTCACTAGAACAATCTGTTTAGAACAAATCCCTGTAACTGACAAATCCAACTTCAAGAACTAATCCCCCCCTCCCTTCCCCAACTGCACATTGCCAAGCCCTATATATTAGCAAATACCCTGATATAGTTTGTCTGGTCCCCATAGAAGGTTATACTGAAGTTATAGTGTAACTATAAAACTTCTTCACAAATCAGCTATAGGAAAAGAACAATGGCTAGAAGGTATTTACAAGTTAAAAATCACAACCTTCAACACATTCATACAAAAATCCCTTTTCATGATTTCACACTGAGTCATGGGAACAATTTTGCAGTTCTCTTTTTAATATTGTTAACTACATGAAAGAAGATCTTCACAACCAGTATTTTATCACAAATTTTGGTTTAAAATATTGCTTAGGATCAGATTCTGCCAAAGGTATTAATGCTGAACTCAATAAAGTTATTTTAGAAGAACTACTACTCAGTATGTGTAAGGAAGTTAAAATTTGGCCCTCATTTTTAACACTTTATTAAAAAACAAAACAAAAAAAAAACCCCACACATTAATTAATATCATTTAAAGAATTCAGAATACAAGTTTAGATGTCACTTTGCCCTGGCATGAACATTAGATTCCGGGTAGAATTTTAACTCAATTAAGTCGATTTTCCACTTGATCAAGCTTTGAGTTGCATTACAGTTTTGAAGTTAAATGTATTTGTACTCCCAGCACCAACTTCATTTGACACTTGCTGTTTGGTTCCAATTTAGTAAAACTGCTGAAATCCATGTTAAGGCCATTTCTATTTATTTATTTATTTTATTTTTCAGATTTGTACCCCGCCCCTCCTGCAACGCAGCTCAGGGCGGCTTCCAACAATAAAAACAATCAAATACACTAAAATTCATTTTAAAAACAATCAAATATTAAATATAAAATATAAAACAGGGCTAGACATGTAAAATAAATAAATGAGTGGGGGACTAAAATCCTCCCTCCCCACCCTCCCGCCAAAAGGCCTGGGCAAACAGCCAGGTCTTACAGTTCCGCCGAAATGTTAAAAGGCTTGGGGCCAGGCGAGCTTCCTCCGGAAGGGAGTTCCACAGCCGCGGTCCCACCACCGAGAATGCCCTCTCCATCGTGGCCCCCCGCTTAACACGGGGGACCTCCAGGAGGGCACCCCCGGCAGACCGCAGGAGCCGTTCTGGGGCGCGAAGGGCGAGGCGGTCCCTAAGGTATGAGGGGCCAAGACCGTATAGGGCTTTATAGATCATCACTAGGACCTTGAACTTGGCCCGGCACACTATCGGCAGCCAGTGCAGAGCTCGGAGCACCGGTGTAATGTGCTCCCGGCGACCCGTCCCCATCAGAAGACGAGCCGCCGCATTCTGCACCAGCTGCAGCCTCCGAGCCAAGAACAAGGGAAGCCCCACGTAGAGCGCGTTGCAGTAGTCGAGCCTCGAGGTGACAAAGGCATGGATGAGGGAGGCCAGGTCAGGGCCAGAGACATACGGACGCAGCCTACGTACAAGATAAAGCTGGCGGAAGGCAGCCTTAGCGACTGCCTCCACCTGCAGCTCCAGACACAGGTCTGCGTCCAATATGACCCCCAGACTCCGAACCTGCTGAGCTACAGGAGGGCAAACCCCCCCCAACTAGGGGGGCCACCACCCCCTTCGCCCTCCCCACCACCATGGCGACAAAGTATGTAGTTAATTTTAATGGGACTTACACATTTAATTCTCATAATCCATCCTTTAAAATGTTAATCATACTGTAACACTACTAATTCAGTTTTTATGATTATTACCTAAACTACTGGGCAAATTCAGACAATTCAGCTGTCATTCAAACTTTTTATTTTGAACACTATTTCAGCTGAGCTAGAAGTGATCTTGTAAGCCCCAAGCCTACACCTCATGGAACTTAAGTTACTCATGTATTTAAGTTCAAGAAAAGTATTTGTTAGTTACTCATGTACACAAGCTTAAGAAAATTAGGAATATATTAAAGAGTGATTAAAAAAAATAATAATAAGCTGCCTGCCTGGAATACTTCTCTTGCGAAAAAAGAAATACATGTGTTACAAGTTTGTTACAGACCAAGGCTCTTTTCACACAGGCCCGGGAGGAGCCGTGGTGCAGGGGGGCGGGGGGAATGGGTGGAGGCCACCCCATGTGAAGCCCGTTGCACGGACACACATCCATCTCCACCAATCTCCATGCACGGAGGCACCTCCATTTTCTCCAACGTCTCCGTGTGGGATATCAGTGGAGATACGGGGAGCACGGGAGCGCACACGCCTCCCCCATCCCCACTGGCGGTCGTACGGGCGAAGTGGGGGGCGTGTCTCGTGCGAAAGAGGCCCAAGATTCACATTAGCCTTTAATCATTGCAGAAGACAATTTGTATACTTGATATCCGAGTAAACTTGAGCAAATTTAATAGTAAAAATTTCAAATTTGAAATGATCTGTATTTGTCATTCCACTCATTTTAAAATACCAGTGCATTAGCAGAACAAATCAGAAAAATAAGCTAACGTACTGGAAATAAAAAGGTTGCAAAACTAGTATGCTTAATTGAATTTACCAGAATGGCAAGTCTGCCAAGATGATGAGAAGCTCAAATACTGATCTGCCAAAACACTGCATCTGTCCCCGTGTTAGACATTACAAGTACCTAATATATTCACAGCAGCTTGAACCTGTCATTTCTCAATCAGTAACCTGCCCACATAGCATCCCTATAAGCATTCAGAATACTTCACAAGAGAATTTTATTTCCAACAAAATTGTCCTTCAGTTTTTTCAAACACAGAAAATATATATTTTTAAAATGAAACGAGGATTTATTTTCTATCAACAAAACAAAGATATTGGATCCATTTTTCTAAATTTTAAGGGCACAATCCAGCTCCATAATAGTCAATGGGTGCTTAGCCATTGACTTCAATGGGAGCTGGATTGCGCCGTAAGTGTGTTGTAGACTACTAATCATTATATAAAAAGAGCATTAATTTTTACTGTAGATAAACAGTAGAAAGTAATACTAAACCATGAAGTGTTCCGTATTGACCTCTTTGTAAAGGTATTGTTGAGTATAAATATACAGGAGTGCTCAACACAAGTATACATTCACAATAGGATTTAACAGATTTGGGACATGCAGAATGCTGGGAAAGGCACGCTTAATCCACCCAAGGCTTCCCAACCAAACTCAAATGTTGCTTCCTCCTGTAGTTTAACCTCTAATGTCTGATTACATTTACTGAAATACTCAAATGCATAGGAAAGTATAATTACTATGCTAAATTGAGAAGCTTGTGTATTACTAAAGTAACCATAACCTGTAGTAGGTATACAATTTCCACCTGTCTTTAAAGAGCAGGTAGAAGGTCCAACAACTGGAATGGCTTGCAACAAGCAGCAATTTGAGAGGTGACAGTGCCTGTATCAGTTAAGATTTTTATTTATTTATGTTTACATTTTTACTCCGCTCCTCTTGCTACAAGCGACTCAGGGCAGCTCACAAAATTCTTCATTAAAACACAGTATAAACATAAAAATATATTTAAAACTCTAATCATGAGCATAACAATAAAAACCTATACTGCACTACCCCCTCCTCCCCAGACAAACTCCTGGCGGAAAAGTCAGGTCTTATAGTTTTGCCGGAAGGCGAGAAGATTTGGGCCGAGGTGAACCTCCACTGGAAGGGAGATCCAAAGTGATGGTGTGGCTGCCAAGAATGCCTTCCTGTCTGTCTGAACTCGCTGATAACGTGGGACTTCGAGGAGGGCACCCCCAGACGACCGTAGGAGCTGGCCAGGGGGGCGAGGTCACTCAAATAAGTAGGGCCTAGACCGTGAAGGGCTTTAAAGGTCAATACCGGCACCTTGAATTGGACCCGGATGACAATAAGCAGCCAGTGCAGTGCTCGGAGCACAGGTGTTATGTAAGGAGACGGGTCGCTGCATTCTGCACTACCTGCAGCTTCCGAACCGTCATCATGGGCAGTCCCACATACAGCGTATTGCAATAGTCTAGTCTCAAGGTGACGAACGGATAGATGATAGTGGCGAGATCGGAGTCAGACATATGGACGGAGTCTTTTCACCAGATGAAACTGGTGAAAGGTGCCCCTGGCCACAGCCAACACCTGAGAATTGTAAATCCAGGAGCACCCCTAGGCTCTGCACAGAACCAAAGGAGGATGGACATCCCCAATAATTGGGGACACCTCCTCACCAGTTTGTCCTCCCGTCCCTAGCATCATCTCTGTCTTATCTGGATTGAGCTTCAGTCGGCTTGACCTTATCCAATCCCCCACAGCTAGGAGACAGCGGGGCTGGAGTCAGATGAAGATGACAGATACAGCTGGGTGCATTCCGCATATTGATGACAGAGGACTCCTCAGCTGCGCATGACATCCCCAAGTGGTTTCATGTACACATTAAACAAGAGAGGGGATAGAATGGAACCCTGCACGACTCCACACGAAGGTTACCAGGGGGACGAAGTACAGTCCCCTAAGCACCACCCGCTGAGATCTATCTGTGAGGTATGAATGGAACCAATGTAAAACGGTTCCATCCACCCCCACTAAGTCCCACAGACAGGTCACCAGCAACTCATGGTTAACAGCGTTGAAAGCCGCTGATAGATCTAATAGGACTAAAAGGGTCATATGACCCTTGTTCAATTCCCCGAGGTCGTCAACCAAAACCACAATCACCGTTTCCATGCCATAACCCGGACGAAAACCAGACTGCGCGGATTCAAGAAAAGAGATGCTGTCCAAATGCGCCTGGAGCCGATGAGCCACTACCTGTTCAAAAACCTTCCCTAAAAAGAGGAGGTTAGAGACAGGTCGGTAGCTCGCCGGGGCATTAGCGTCAAGATGCACTGGGTACACGTTCAAGACCGCCAACATGGGCAAGCCTGAGCGTGTACCTGGTTGACCAGGCACACCACCTTGTGGGTAGCTGCTTGAACACATAGTGGTTACACCACTGGAGCTGGTATAGGTGGGCTGTGCGGGAGGATGGAAAGCTTACTGGGAGCAGCAACGGTGGTGGTGGCAGGACCTGAGGATCAGTGGTGGTGGCAGTGGGAGCAGCAGTGGCACGTCCCAGGAGAGTCAGTGGGCATGGTAGCAGTGTGGCCCCACTCCCAATCCTATTGCTCCTTGGGACCTGCCATACTCTTGCCACTCCCAGAGTCCGGGTAGGTGTGCAGGATTGGTGTGACGAGCGAGGACAGCACAGTAGCAGCCGCTGCCACCATACTCTGTTCGCACATCACACCAGCTACATACAGTTCCTTGCTCCGCATGTGGGCCTGAAGCAACTCAGGCCCACTATGTAGGGCGCATAGCTGGCTTCAAACAGATATTATACTAGGTGCATGTTTCAAACCTGAAACAATACTGAGCCTGAGCCTTTGGGGAAGGGTGGGGTATTATTATTATTATTATACGCATTTATATATAGCGCCAGAAGTGTACCTGGCGCTTTACAGAGAATAAAATAGACACAGTTCCTGCCCAAGAGCTTACAATCTAAAGACAAGGGGAGGGGAGACAGGGAAGGGGGAACAGAGGGAGACACAAGGGATGCAAGATTCACGAGGATGCGAGAACTCGGGTGCACGTACTTGGCTTGGTTACAGTAAATGAGAGTTTACAGATAACAGGTAGGGGATAATCCTAGGTGGGGATGATAAGCAGGAGTTAGGAAAGGCGGAGCGGAAGAGGTGGGTTTTGAGGAGGGACTTGAAGGTGTGGAGGGTGGGAGCAAGGCAGACGAGGGCAGGGCGGGAGTTCCAGGCGTGCGGGGCAGTGAGGGAGAAGGGACGAAGGCGGTTGGGGGAGCAGCGGAGGCGTGGGAGGGTGAGGGAGGGGATGGGAGAGGAGCCAAGTGCTCAAACAGGGGTTCAGAGGGAGATCAGAGCAGAGAGGTAGGGGGGAGCAAGGTTATGAAGGGCTTTGTAGGGGAAGACAAGGAGCTTGTGCCGAATACGCTCAGGAAGGGGAAGCCAGTGGAGGGAGGAGAGGAGAGGCTGCACATGGTCAAAGCAACAGGCTAGGTGGATGATCCTGGCAGTGGAGTTTTGAACAAAGATGAGGGAAGCAAGGTGAGAGCGGGGAAGGCCAGCGAGGAGGAGGTTACAATAGTCAAGGCGTGAGATGACTAGGGCATGGATGAGAGTTTTGGCAGAGGAGACAGACAGAAAAGGGCGGATCTTAGCAATGTTGTGGAGGGAGAAATGGCAGGATTTGACCATGGAGTCAATGTAGGGTTTGAAGGTAAGGTGCGAGTCGAAGATGAAGCCCAAGCTACGGGCTTGAGGGACAGGGAGGATGGAGACCCCGTCAATGGTAATTGACAGGGAAGAGGGAGAGGAAGGATTGGGAGGGAAGATAAGCAGTTCAGTTTTCGCCATATTCAGTTTGAGTTGGCGTTGAGACATTCAGGCGGAGATATCGGAAAGACAGTTGGTGAGACGAACTAGGAGAGAGGGAAGGAGCGGAGAGATAGAGTTGAGTGTTGTTAGCGTATAGATGGTATTGGAAACCATGGGAAGCAATGAGTTTGCCTAGGGACTGGGTGTAGAGAGAGAAGAGGAGAGGGCCAAGGTCAGAGCCTTGGGGAACCCCGACTGAGAGGGGCAGGGAGGAGGAGGGGGAGGAGTTAGGAAGAGAAACATTAAAGGAGCGGTCAGAAAGGTAGGAGGAGAACCAGTCAAGGACAGAGTCCCAGAATCCCAGGGAGTGAAGCCATTCAAGTAGGAGCGAGTGGTCAACAGTGTCGAAGGCAGCAGAGAGATCAAGGAGGACAAGAATAGAGGCGGTTTGATTTAGCCACAAGAAGATCGTTGGTGATCTTAGCAAGAGTGGTTTCAGTGGAGTGAAGGGGGTGGAAGCCAGATGGGAAGGGGTCAAGGGAGGAGTTGGCGGGGAGGAGGTCGAGGCAACGGGAGTAGATAACCCATTCAAGGATTTTGGAAGCAAAAGGGAGGAGGGAGACAGAACAGTAATTAGAAGGTTCAGAGGGATCCAGAGTGGACTTTTTGAGGATGGGGGAAGACAGTGCCATGTTTAAAGGCAGAGGGGAAGGAGCCAGTAGAGAGGGAGAGGTTGATGATGTGCAGGAGGGGAGGGGCAATGGTGGAGGCAATGGAGGTCAGGAGGTGGGAAGGAATGGGGTCCAGGGGGCACGTGGAGGGGTTGGAGGAGGAGAGCAGGGAGATTTCCTCAAGGGAGGCAGGAGGAAAGGAGGATATAAATGCAAATGCAAATAAATACTGCTTAATGCCCCAAAGAAGCTGTCAACATCTGTGTCAAAATCTTCAGTGTTAAAAATGAGCAGAATGGGGATGAAGAGAGACTACTGTTTACACACACAAAACATTTTATATATCCAATGACCAAAAGGGAAGGCTCTTTTGTTTTATTAAGCTTATTTTTTAAAAGTTTCTATTAAGTGTTAAACAACAAAAAGAAAGGGCCAAATCAGCAAGATGAGCCAGCTCAAAAGCGTAGCAAAACTCTTCCATGAATCAACCTATTCCTCCTTCCCTGAAAAATGGCTGGTAGAACATTCGTAAAGACCAACAAAGCCAGACTTTGGGAGGCAGAAAGTTGCACCGTCAAGTCCCATCACCGCGAGAATGCCTGACACTGCATGCATAAATCCAGGACAGAAACAGATGGGCAGGAGGAAACCACCTTAAATCATGTTCTCAACATTTTGCAATTAAATTTTAAACAAATTAAAATGCAGCACAGCTTCAGCTGTGTTTCTATACCAACTACCTCTAGGAAAGCTCTACCACCTATCTTTTTGAAGTCAGGGTGCTCTCATTTGTTTTTCCCAGTACTTGCGATTCGCCTACACAGCTCCCAGAGCACTGACTCCATCATTTCAAAAGGATAGGCAGATTAACACATAAGTATGTTTGACAGCTGGCTTGCAATCTTCTCATGAGCTGGAATTTTTTGAAGACAGATGGATTATTTGGGGCGAGTCAGTGACACAGCTACATGTCAATGGGCAGGGAGATCGTCCCTTTTACAACTTCGTTGATTTGTGAAAATAACTTTATTTCCTGCACCCTAGCCCTCAATACGACCCCCCTCCAACTATTTCCATAAAGAAATAAGCTTTCCATAAGATGTTCAGACTGTTCTGTACTGAATGTTTTCAATTAGCCTTTTAAAAAAAATAATACAAATAATCTTTCAGTGCTCTCTAGGAGACGTTTTTCCTGTCATGGAAGAGGGCAACCTAGTTTCCAAAAGGTAGATGGAGCCAAGATATCAATATGAATAGTCAGGGTGTAATGCCAGATAATTGTTTTTGGTGAGCATAGATTACAGTCTCTCATAATATTTGTTCAGACAGTATCAAACTGATGTGTTGAACAACATGTAAAGAACCGAGAACTGGTTAGAAAAGTTTGCAACTTCATTTTCTTGTTCTGCTACAGTGACAATTCTCAAGGGATAATAGCATAGACTTCATCTTTCTCACCCAGTTCCAGGCCCACTTCTATTTACAACATCCTGGTAGGAACAGCAACAATTATTTTTATGCAAATGTACTTTTAAACATCATAGAAATAACACGCTGTCCTTTGTGTACAAAGACTATCCATAATTATTTTTTTCTTACCTTCATTCCCCCCCCCCCCCACCCATTGGGCATCCTTCATGGATTATTGGTCCCTTTCTTCTTGGTCCTTTGGACCACACCTTGCTTCCACTTCAGGGCACTTTCACACGTCACAAAATGTTTAAGTGGTAAAGTCTGCAAAAAGCACTGCATGATAATCACTACTGATTTCTTTGTGATACATGAACACTTTTATCATGTTGCAAATCCATGGTCATCCATGGATATCCTCTGCCACAGAGCACCACAGATTTGCCACAATAGGGTGTTTTTTAAACAAGACCCAACCACGCATGGCCACCCATCAACCACCCACCCGAACACTTGCGTGAAGGTGGTGTGGGTGGATGCACGCTCCCATGACCCATGCAGAACCCACTCATGGTCATTCACAGGGCACTGGAGAAAAAGCCAGAGTGATGGGAGGGAAGGGCAGGAGGAAAAACAGTGCATGGGGACAGGCGCCCATATACTCTCACCCATTTGAGCTGGGATGCCCACCTATGCCAGTGGAGAAGTCTGTGGTCCCGCTGCCTCCTTGTCCCACCTACAGCCCTACTGGGAGCTCTTTAAGGGGTAAGGGCTGCCCATATGAGTTGCTTTGGGGGCCAGTCCTTGTTGGAGGGAGTGCCTGAAGGCTCCCTGTGTGGCCATGGTGGCCACCTACAGAGCCGCCCATTAGAATCCCTCCTCGCTCACTGCACGTGTGGGTGCTCCGCCACCGTACCACTCAGTGGACATGGACGCCGTCCCCTCAAACCTTGCTCATTTAAGAACACCCACAGTAAAAGTGTTAACAAATCACAAATAAATCAATGATGATTAACCACTTGGTGCTTTCTGGCGATTTTCATAAGCTTTGTTACTTGAAAATCATCACGTGAAAATTTTCACTGCCCTTTTGCCCCGGACATGCCAACTAGACTCCAAATTGTCTTCTTTACACGGTGGTGACATAATTCTCTGCTCCTCTGAACATTTCTTTGCTAATCACAGGGCAGCCTCCTTCACCATCTATAGAAAAGGACCTTCGGAGGGGCACGTTACAAGGTTGCTCGTCACTTGGAAAGGCTTTTCCAGGTCATCATACACCCCTTTAATTGTCAAAAGCCTGAATTCTTGTAGGACCATCTGGCAAACAGAGTGTCAACTTCCTACGATAAGGTCTAGGGGCCAAATGCAGCCTGTGGCTAGTTTTTATTTGATCCCTTGATCCAATTCCTACCCCTAAGCACTGAATACTGAGTTCATGGTAAAGGAGCAGAAATGAGGATATACGCACGAGGACATGGGACAGATCTATGATCTGGATCCTCCTCTTCCTGAGTGTAACTCTTGAGCACCTCCATCCACAACTTCGATGTGGCCCTAAGAGCTTGTACTAATTTTAAAAGTGGCCCCTGGGAGGGAAAAAGCTTCTCTACCCTTGGTTTAAGTTATAGTATACTAGAGGTACAATGACAACTGACTATTCCAATAGCAAGGTTTAAAAGGCAATTCAGCAATGATTTCCCCCATAGAGGTTACCTCTGTATCCAGACGTTTATAGTTTTATATGAGTGAATATAAAAACAAAAAATTATTTAAGACAGCCAGTAAGACAGATTTCTCATTTGGAATAAACCTTGTCAAGTATCCAATAGTCTGAAGCGTTGCAGGCTCAGGTACACAGCAGATGTTGTGCTAGTATAGCCACTGGTTAATTACATAATAGAGCTGACAGTAGTGCCAGCGACTGTGCCAACTGTGAAATTTACAGCCAAACTGGTATTTGAAGTTTAATAGGAGTGACCTACTGACTCAGCACTTTGTATCAGGGAGATGTCTTTAACATGTCAGGTTAAAATTCCTGGATACAAAAGATTTCCCAATTGCTGTGTGTTGCCCTTCAATCTGGCAGTGTTTGTCTTGAGCGAGTATAGTTGCTATGTTGGTCCCAAGTGGAACAACTGCTAGTGAGTATGCATTTATAGTTCTGACTTGCTACGTGCCTGAAGAAGGGCCATTCGTGGCCCAAAGGCATGCATACTCTCACCAACAGAAGTTGGTCCAATTAAAAGCATCATCTGAACTGCTTTGTCTCCATCTTCGTGTCTTGTCAGTACCTCACACAATCTGCTGTGCTTTCTTTCTTGAGGCTTGCATTCAAGATTCACCTGAAAGCCCCTTGCTTTCTCCGCTTTAAACACCTCTTCAAAAAAAAAACTCACTACTGCTGTGTTCTCCAGGACGAATTTTCTATTTTAAACTGTTCCCCACCTGCTCTTTCCCTAATCTCTTTCAGTTAAGACGCGTAAGCTTTTAAAAGAAAGGACTATCCTTCTGGAATGTCTAGGAAGCACCTACCACAGAATTAGTTGTGTTACTAAAACTTCAAATATTTAAAAGTAAGGCTTTAAAAGTCAAAATGACTTGCCACCTGTTCTTTTTATTATTATGCGCCACATTCAATTTGGAAAGTGAAAACAGTCTAGTGAACTAGGTTTTTAGTTTCTAATCAGCCTCATTTTCACATTCTCTCAGCAAACAAGTACCAGCACTAAAAGGAAGGTTTAAGAAATAAAAAGCAGTGAAGTAAGGGGGTGGACTATGCATCTTCTAACCCCAATATCTTAGTCACATACAGCTGGTGATGTAATAATTGAGGGCTTGTGTCTGCGATTGCTATAGGGCAACAAATGACAGGTAAGAACAGGGAAGTGGGTGAAACTCCTACAACCCCATTTAGATAACTGCTTAATATCCTGAGGTGCTGCAAGAAACAAAGTAATTCTCAGAGTCTCCACCACCCAAGATACATAAACACAGAGATTAAAGGCATTTATAATAAATTTTATCAGATTCCAGTAACACCAAAGCAGCCAAGAACTAGGATGTAAATTCAATTGGACTCGTCCTCTGCTTGAGTGGAAAACAAGCACCTTACCTTACTTCACAGTCAGTCAGAGGCGCTTTTTAAACGGGCCATGGCAGAGTGGGCTGTCGGTGGGTATACCACTGCACGGACGATGGGGGTGGGGGGGGATGCACATGGGTGCACGCTGTTCCCATCTGCACGGAGGAACCTGCATTGCCGCTGGTTGCTCCATGCGGAGGGTGTGGGAGAGCGAGTGGGGATACGTCCCCCCCCCCCCCACACACACACACACACATTCACACAGGATGCTCCCCTGTGTGGATGATGGGTGTCCATGTGGGGGAGCGTCTCAAGTAAAAGGGGCCAATAAGACAGGCCTTCTATAATCATATCACCACCACCAGCGGCATTCTCTCCCTCTCCTATAAAACCCGAGTATTACTATTTCAAAATCCCAGCTGAAGCTATGACAGTTAAAGAAACTAGAACTTAGTCTAGAGAGCTGGGGGAAGAGATATGAACACTCGTATTCTAGAAATAAATTTTAAAAAGGTTCAGCATACACCAAGTAGAAGTTACGGTGCTTTTATGAGCAGGTGTCAGGTATGTTATGATGGCTGCCAATTAGTGTAATAAACTCAAATGTACATTCGGGAAGTACTGAAAGGGGAGGACAGGGGAATAAAGTACTAAAGTGCTTAGTGAAGCCAACCCTGGTTTGCCAAAGAACAGAGGATTTTTCAATACAATCAACTGGGAGGGGGGGGTTGGAGTAGGACGTGGGGAGATGGTACTAGGTGGTTTTGTGGGGGGGCTGTGGGATGGTTGGTTTTGTGTGGGGGGTGGTTGTATTGTGGTTTTATGGATTTTTATGTTTTTATATATGTTGTTAGCTGCCCGGAGCCTTAGGAAAGGGCAGGATAAAAGTTTAAAAAAATAAAATTAAAATAAAATATGTTCCGGCAGTACAGAGCACAGTTCTGATTACTGGATGATTTTGCATAAAAAAGAGGAGTTGGGTGAATGAGTAATATATTATTAAGCTGGCAGACACACATGGCTGAGTGCTGCTCTGCACATACTCACAAATTTGACTGATAATGATCACTGCTATTAATACACTAAAATTCAACAGGCTTAATAAATATACACGCAGTGTTCTTCTGAACTTTTGTAAAACCAATATTAAAGTTTAAAACTTTTGGGGGAGGTAAGGAAATTTCACTCATTTTAGTAGGGTTTTCTTCCCCCTCCCCCCTTCTTTCTCATTAAGCAATGCTATAAGACAGGTAAGGACAAGCCACAGTTTCTGTTACACAACAGCAGGCTCCCAAGATACACCTGATTACAATAACCCTGTCAGAAGTGAACTTCCTCCTCAGCTATTTTTTTAAAAAAGCCTCACCCTTGCTTATTGTCATTCTGAAGCAGTTTCAGGAGAGAAAATAAAGTACCGTACACACCTGTTAATTTTATTATCGGTAGTATGTTTTGTTAAAACAAATTTGAAAAAGTTAATAGAAGGGCAACAATGCAACCCAAAAATGCTAGTCAGGCTTAACAGGAACTGCTAGTTATAGTTTGGAACAGAAAATTGAAAAGAACAAAATGGATTTTTAGCATCTGGCTGCTTTTCCTCCCTCTTCCCACTCCGAATGAAGATAATTTTTTTAATGCCTTCTGTACTTTTTAAAAAAAAATTATTTACATTTAAAGCTTCAGAACATAAGAATTACCAATAGGTCACAATGGGTGAAAACAGACATGATGCTAACCACCCTTTAAACACTCTTGGTGGTTATTTATGCATGTTGCAGGGCTGTATTGGTGCCCTATGCAGCCCTGAAACATGCATAATTGACCACCAAGGGTGGTTAAAGGGTGGTTAGCGTCATGTCTATTTTCACCCAATGGGGCAATCCATTCCCTGTGGTTCACTCCCAGCTCCCACCAGTAAGAAGTTACATTCCACAAACCTACCTAGCTGCTAATGGACCGATCCTCCAGAAACCTGTCCAGTCCTTTCTTAAACCCAGCTATACCACTGGCCTTGACTACATCTTCTGGTAAAAATTTCCACTACTTAATTGTGTGTTGAGTGAAAAAAATACTTTTATTTGTTTAAAATCTGCTACCTGTTAGTTTCATGGAGTGTCCCCTAGTTCTAGTACTATTTGAGAGGGTAAATAACGGTTCCCTATTTACTTGTTCCACACCACTCATGATTTTATAAACTTCTATTATATCCCCTATTAGTTGTTTCTTCTCCAGGCTGAAGAACACCAACGTATCCAGTCTCTCTTCTATGCATACCCCTTTCATTTTTGTTGTCCTTCTCTGTACCTTTTCTATTTCTACTATATCCTTTTTGAGATGGGGCAACCAGAACTGCACACAGTAGTCAAGATGCGGTTGCACCATAGACGTATATGGTGGCATTATGATATTTTCAGTTTTATTCTCTATCCCCTTATGAATATTTCCTGACATTCAATTTGCTTTTTTGATGGCCACTGCACACTGAGCTGAGGATTTCAATGTATTGTCCACAACTCAAAGGTCCTTCTCCTCAGTGGTAACTTCTAATTTAGAACCCAGCATTGTGCACATAAAATTTGGAATGTTTTTCCTTTTGTGCCTCACTTTGCACTTGTCCACATTAAATTTCATCTGCCATTTAGATGCCCAGTTACCCAGTCTCACAAGATCCTCCTGTAATTCTTCACAGTCCACTCATATTTTAAGTACCTTGAATAACTTTGGTCGTCTGCAGATCTGATCACCTCATTCCCCTTTCCAGATCATTAATGAATACACTAAACACCACCAATCCCAGCAAAGATCCCTGAGGTACTCCACTATTTACTTCTCTCCATTATGAAAACTAACCATTTAGTCCTATTCTTTGCTTCCTATCCTTTAACCAGTTACCCATCCACAATAGGACACTGCCTCCTATCCCATGACTTTCAAGAGTCTCTCATAAGGAACCTTAGCAAACGGTTTCTGAAAATTCAGATACACCATATCGACTGGTTCACCCTTATTCACTCACTTAATCAGACCCTCAAACAAATTCTAATAGATTGAGTGAGGCATGACTCCACTTTGCTAATTCCATGTTGACTCTTCCTCATTAAGCCATGTTTATCAATATACCCCATAATTCTGTTCTTAATAATCATCTACGCAATTTCCCCCGGCACAGACATCAGGCTCACTGGTCTGTAGTTTCCAGGATCACCTCTGGAGCCCTTTTAAATATTGGCATTACGTTCACTACCCTCCGGTCCTCAGGGATAGTGGCAGAGAAATAGAATAGATGCTGTATCTTACAAAAAGGTCATATAGTGGTTCTGCACAATCTCCAGCTCCATTCTGAAGTAGTCAGGAATGTAAAACAGAGGCTCACTTGATATCTTTCTTAAATAGCAACAGTTTAGGTTCCGGACAGAGCGATCAGCCAGCTGTTTAGTGCCAGTGCTAGTTTCTAACTGCCTGAATTTGCAGCGAGGAATCTCTATAAGACCTGTGCTGCTAAACAGCCAGCAGATCACATACCAAGTAAACACCACCACAGGTTACATGCAGTATTTTAACATTTTTTAAAAAAATAATAATAATTTCATTTAGGCTGTGAAGCTGAACGTTCCACAGCCAGGAAATATGCAGCAACTTTAATTATATAGCCCCTTGTAACTAAGCATTGGAGCAAAGCAGATTTTTAATATAGTGTTTTATACACATACAAGACCCAATCCAAGCTCTGCATGTGCACCAAGCACAAGCTGCCCATGCGCATCGAGAGTAAGATGTATGCGCATACCATGCATTTGGTGTGCTGCATTTGATGCACATGCGGTATTCACTCAGGATGCATGCACAGACCTTGGATTAGCCCTTTAAAGTTACATGTCATGTCTTTATTACACACCATCAGTTGAATATAGTTAGATGCTGCTTCATGAATAGGGGCAAGGGGTCCTGTAGAAAACACAGACTATGACCATTAAAGATTGTGGCTGCAATCCTAAAGCTACTTGCTGACAGCAGTCTCAGTGAAGTCAATGAGACGGATGGCAAGCAAGCGGTTCTAGGATTGTGTGACCTGTTTGGGAATACACATGCAGGAGGAGGCAGAATTAAAAATCGCTCATGACTTAGCAGTAGATGTTATGTTATAGAAACAGGTATGTAATGCATGCTTGTAACCCTCTAGTCTACAAAAGTAAAAAGGTGTTATAAATAGTTAAGCCATTATTGACCTACTAAACAACCAATTCATTAAAAAACATTAGTGAATATTTATAAATGAAACCTTAATATAGACACATGAACTATCAGTAGAACCTACCCATGAATGTAACCTGGCACACACTGCTTTTGAATATAAACCATGAATTTGCTGCAAAAGCCAAACAAGAATGCGTTTCAGTTTTTTTCATACTGTCTTGGACTACACAGATTACTATTCTTCTTGCATAAATGATCTGGAATACTAGGGAGAAATAAACTGAATAATCCAGAATATCCAGCCTTTCTTGCCTTCCATTCCTGAATAACTACCATACACTCCATCCGTTTACTTGCACATTAATTGTTAAACATCTACTACTGCTGCACCTTTACTTGCCCTCCCCTCTAGTGTCAGCAACCCCACACCAGACACCAACAAGGAAGACTTTGTAATAGAGATGAAAGGGTGAGGCACATGGAACAGATGCGGGCTCATTAAACTGTCCCAACCACTCCTCACCCCCAAACAATAATTGAGAAACATTTAGACAAAGATTTCAAATCCATTTATCTTTGATGAGGCCATTTTTAGCCTATGGTAAAGGAGCCTATGGAATGAGTAGCAAACATGAAAAAACTTTTGTAAATCAGTGGCAGGAACAAAGCCACATCTCTGAGACATAACATTCACGCAAACATCTTTGAAGAACAGCATTATGTTTTATTTAAATTACACAGCCAAGATCTATGAATTATTTGGGGAAAGCTACTAATAAAATGTTATTGTTGTGCAATTTAAGACATTTTAAATGCTCAGAATTGTCACTCAACACCAAAGGCAAACTGAAACCCTGAGTCATTATTAGGCAACTGTGTTGAATTGCCGCACGCTCATTACACATCCTAAATCAGTACAGATAAATGAAGTGAAAAAGCACCCCTTATAACACGATGAATAGAAAGAGCAAGGCAAGTCTTAGCTATGGATTTAGGATTGGCTTAAAGCATATCGTCTCATTTCTCTCAACTATCCTAGATTGTAATCTCCACAAGGCAGGGACCTCTCTGTAATTAATTATCATTCAGTGACAGGTACAACGTTGGTGCTATTTAAATAGACTACTACTAATAAATTAGATTTCAGCTTCCTGAAAGCTATGAGTCAGATTCAACCCTGCATAATGTATTTACATGGCCCATGCGGCAAGTTTTGCTCATGCATAATTTAAACTTTCATTAAAAGTTTTTATTTATTTGGACTAATCACGGTGGGTTACAACACGAAACACTTCTCCCGTCAAAGTCTATTCCTCACCCACCAAATGCTCAGGCTTGGGTTTTTTTTAGCAGATTTCCAGGGGGGGAAAGGGTTAACCTATAAAGTCCTAAATGCTCTGGGCCACACACGCACGTATCTGAAAGACCACCAGCCCCCACCACGTTCCACTGGGACCGGCCTCTTGCACGTTCCATCTGCTACTCTTACTCATTTTAAGAACTGTGTTTTCCCCCCCATTGGCAGCAACGCAGAAGACACAGTGAACACACATGATCACAAACAGCAACGGAATACAGCTGTATGATTCAACTATTAGGTTCAAGAGCTAGAGTCAGCCACCCAGAAAGCATCACTGCAGGCTCTCGCTGTATGGACTTGGCACCAGGATGAAATCAGCAGGAAGTTGTTCTCAGGATCATGGACCTTAAGGATCATGATGGAATGTAGGGGAGGAGGCAGCCTTTCAGATACACTGGACCCAAGCGGTTTAGGGCTTTATAATTCAATATATTAACTTGTGCCCAGAAAGCTACCAGAAGCCAGTGAACTGTCCAAAGCACTAGTGTAAAGTGCTCCCAGCAACCTACCCTCAGCAGAAGGCAGGCAACCACACACTGCACCACTTTACAGTCACTAAGGAGTGTTCAAGGGCAGCCCCATGTTTTTGGTGTTCATAAGCTAAAGAGACAATTTCCCCCAAGTGAACCAAGCATAAATCATTGTTCTGCAGTCTCTTTGAATCTGCAGATAGTCAGAAACTAGGATTCCCCGTTAATTTCATAATAACGGCCGCTTGTACATGAGATGGGAGGTGAAGGGTGGGGGGGACTTCTGTGAGCCAAAATCACATCACGGAAGCTCCGCTCATGTGCGCAGGCTTTTAAACGTCATTAGCCCATTTCTGCCATGATTTCACTCACATTCTGTTCTGCTAAAGTGATTCACGAAGAAAGAAAAGGGAATAAAACTCTCGAAGGGTGGGAATTAGGGGCTGTTGCAGAAAAGGAAATGAAAAAAGAACAGAAGGGACACAAAGGCAAGGAGAGAAGGGAGGCAGAAAGGAAGCACGTTTGTTCTATCAACTGATAACGAAGATGACAATGAAGTACTGTTAGGTTCCATACATAGGAATGTGGCAGATCTATTTTGCATTGAAGGGAATATGAAGTGTTGAATGTAAATCCCACACTAAATATACATGGAATCTGGCCTTCTCCTCTAAATAAATGCTAAAGTACTCTAAATAAGTAATACATGATTTCATCACCTCGAGGCTAGATTACTGCAATGCACTCTACATGGGGCTGCCCTTGATGACTGTTCGTAAGCCACAGCTGGTGTAGAACACAGAGGCTCAGCTCCTTTCAGTAACAAGTCGCAGGTAGCGTATTACACCAGTGCTCCGAAGTCTGTACGGCCGCCTATAGGCTTCCAGGCACAATTCAAGGCGCTGGTGTTAAACCTTTAAAGCCCTCAACGGTCTGGGTCCCACGTATCTGAAGGACCACCGGTCCCCACCACATTCCACTGGGACCCCAGCAGTCGGCTGGAAGTGGCCTCTTGGAGATTCCATCTGCTACTCTTGCTCATTTTAGGAACGGTTTCCTCCCCATTGGCAGCAATGCAGAAGACACAGTGAACACACATGATCACAAACAACGGAATACATCTGTATGATTCAACTATTAGGTTCAACGTTCTGAACTGTACATTTCATCAGAGTGGCCTAATGCAAGACCTAGAACACCAGAAACTAAAGGGAAATTTACTCCTCTTGAGAAGGCAGAACAAAGGAGATAAATGTAATTGTAAAGCTGAGTGAATCACTTTATCTGCTCCTCTTGAAGAAGTGCTATATTAGAAAGACCAAATTTTCACTTACAACTAAGAAAAGAAAAACCAAAAATATTTCCTTGATTACATTAAACCACTGGAAATGTATAAAGTAGCGCCTAATTAGAGGTGCAACTGGGTATCTGGCAAGTGGGGCACCGTGACGAATCTGGGGTGCCCAACTTGCCCCAGCTATGTTCAGGCACCAACTGGTACCAGAACACAACTCGATGAACTAGTTGACTCACCTCGCTGCCAGGCTGCTGCTCCTCTGGTTCGGTCCCCGCTCCTCCCTGGCTAAAGTGCTGCTCAGCTGAGCAGGGGATTTTCCCACTCGGCTTTTTCTGAGCAGAAAGGGGTGCAAGGAGACCTCTTCCCATCTGCATGCACCCCCTTAATGGATCTCCTGTTGCCAGGGGAACCCATATCAGGAACACCACCATTTTGGGTTCCCCAGGGAACGGGAGACCTATTGGGAGTGCATGCAGTTGAGAAGAGGCCTCCTCACTCTCCCCAGACAGAAAAAGTTGAGCGGGGAAGTTCCAAGCTCAGCTAAGCAGCGCACTAGCCAGGGAGGAGCAGCGACCAGGACCAGAGGAGCAGGAGCTTGACAATAAGGCGAGTCAGCCAGGGAGCCATAGGTGCTGAGAAAGGCGTCCCGGGATGCCCCAGTAACACCTGCATTTTCAGACACCAGCTAACTCATTTGGGGGGGGGGGTTCCCCGTTGGGGGACCACTGTGGGTGCCTGAAAATGCAGGTATTACCCACGGGCAGCAAAAGTGCTACCCGCTGCAGATCTACTATTCTAATATTTTTCTGCGACTGAAACCAACAACATAGATCCTAATTATTGAAAGCTTCTGATTGCCAGGCCCCCTAAACAGTCCAGGCCCCACACATCTAAGAGATTGTCTTTCCTTCCAGTCTCTCCTATCCTCTCTCCACTGGCTCCCTCTTCCTGAGCGTATTCAGCACAAGCGCATCCTCTTCACCTACAAAGCCCTTAACTTCGCTCCCCCCTACCTCTCTGCCCTGATCTCCCTCCGAACCCCTGCTCGAGCACTCCGCTCCTCTTCCATCCCCTCCCACGCCTCCCCTGCTCCCCCAACCGCCTTCATCCCTTATCCCTTGCGGCCCTGCACACCTGGAACTCCCTCCCTGCCCTCGTCCGCCTTGCCCCCACACCTTCAAGTCTTGCCTCAAAACCCACCTCTTCCACTCCGCCTTTTCTAACTCCTGCTAATCATTCTCACCCAGGATTATCACCCACCTGTTATCCATAAACTCCCAACTTACTGCAACCAAGCCAAGAACGTGTATCTGAGTTCCTGCATCCTCGTGAATATCGCATCCCTTGTCTCTCCCTCTGGTCCCCCTTCCCTGTCTCCCCTCCCCCGTCTTTAGATTGTAAGCTCTCGGGCAGGGACCGTGCCTATCTTATTCTTTGTAAAGCGCCGAAATGCTTATAATAAAATAAATAAATAAATAAATAAATAATAATAATAATAAATAATGTAGCCAATCAGAAATCCAGGAAAAAACTAGGTAGGCAGAGTTGGAATTTAGTTTTAAAACTTTAGTTTTTTGATGTTGTAAGATTTTTTAAATGATTGCAACCAATATCTTTATTTAAATCTCACCCAAAAAATGGAAACTTGAAAAACAATGGGTGTTAAACGAGGCAATAGCCCTCCTCAGTCTGGGTTCAGTCCATGAAGCCCCCACTCACATGTTTAGCACATCCAGCCTAATAAACGGGAAGCCCACATTGTGTATTTCATGAGCTTGCAACACCAGAGCAAGCGAGAGCGGCAGGAAGTGGTTGCTCCTCAGACACACTAGGATTTCCACCTGTGACTTTATGATGCTGGCGGACCTGTATGCGCAAAGGCGCTGCACACAACCTAACATGACGGGATGTAGACACATGGACACACATTAGCCCACATTCATCCACGCAGCTGGCTCTGCATGTTACAAGGCCGTGCCATGAGTGGGGGCTGTGGGTCCAGTGGGTTGAGGCCATGTGGCCAGTGGGGGCAAACACCTAATAAATGGACAGGTGGGCACACAACTGTTGTGGGCTAACATCTCATTTGTTAACACCCAGTGTCACCTAGCACACGGCTAATGCATTGATTCAGAGGGACGAGGGCCACAATGAAGAAAGGGAGCATGTTTAGTAGACTGAAGAAAGTAGGGGTTATGAATTTATTAATTTTAAGCCCCACCACTGCTGCTGATTCTGCTCAGGATGCAATAATTTGCCCAGTAGGTTCTATGTCAGGGCGGACAATTAGTCTATTGTTTTAATGTTCTTCACATTTAAATTCATTTTAGTGCTGTGACAAGTTAGCTTTTATTCCTCTAACCCACAAACAGGTAGAATCAGTGCAAGCTGCCCCACAGCACTGCTTTGTGCTGCAAAATGAGCTGAAAAAGATTATTTCAGATTTCTTTCCAATAGTAAACATACAAAAACTGGACTAATACTTTGACCCATGGATTTCATTATTCACATGAATAAAACTTTGTAAGCCTGAGCCTTGAGACAGCAGAAGTCTATTAAAGTGAAACGGCAATACTGAAGTGCTTACAAGCCCCAAACCATCTTTATTGGTGTATTCAATTATTTTATGTAGTTTCTCACAAACAAAAAAGGTCAATGAATATTTCCTTTTCTTAGGAAGCAGCAAACAATTATCAGACACACAGACTTAAATATTTGCAAGAGCCAACGTGTTTAGGGAAGGTTAGTTAAGGAATGACTTTAATGAAAAAACCACAAACCTAAAATAAAAAAACAACATTAAAACCTTGGATTACTTCCAGAAACAACAAAAATGATCTGCATTAAAATAATCTTGCATAACCAATTTGGAAGTGTGTTATGTCAAGGACAACACAAAAACAGGTTTCATTTACTTATTTTTTAAAAAGCCAGGGAACAGCTGGTTGCTCCAGATATGTACCCAGTTTATATTACAAAAAATATTTTAATCAAAACAAAATAAATGAACTTGTCCTAGTTTTCAAGAAGTAGATCAAGAGCTATAGACATGTTGAACTATTTTTGATGGAGAAGGAAGCACATTCACTATTTTCATTTTAAATTGACAATGTCTATATCTTTTGTAAGGATTAGATCTACCATTTTCTGACATGTTTTACAATGATCAGACACTGATTATTTGAAATCTGTAACAACTGGATATCAACCATTGGCCTTAAATGTAGTAGTCCATTTTTAGTTTCAGGAGTATGTTACAGGTGGTTAGCAAAATGGTAGAGCAATCCTCTTTATAACCCATGGAAAACACTGATCTTATATTGCCTGTCAGGCCAACTGACAATTCTGCCCCCAACATTCTCAGGCAAAATAAGATTCCCCATTATACAGAGCACAACTAAAGCTGCAGCCACACAAGACATTATCCCACTTCGGGCAATGTTAGCATGCAACGCAGTGGCTCATATGCCCTGTGGCCAACGGATGTTCACCCTGCACTGGGACAGCCAGCCAGCTACTATGCGATGCGTCCTCTGAAAAAGGCCAGGGATGCAGCACATAGTAATGTTGCCCAAAGTGGAATAATGCTGCCCAAAGTGCACAAATGGGCCACCTCCCATGTGGCTGGGTTGTGCAGCCCTGCCGTGAGGCAGGGTCTGTGGATCGAGCTCAGAGGAGCATGTTCTTCCTGCTTGCCTAACAGCTGATCTCGGGGGAAGGGGCTCTGGGAAGAGCACACACCCTCTTCCCCAACGCCTAACAGTTGATTGAGGGGGAGGAGGGCCTAGAAGAAGCATGCACCCTCCTCCCAGGCCCCCTTCCCCCAAGATCAGCTGTCGGGCAGGTGGACTGGGGAAAAGGGAGCTTGGGAGGAGCACATGTACTCCTCCCACCTGCCCAACAGTTGATATGGGGGAGGGACCCAGAGGAGTGCATGCACTCCTCCCAGACTCCCTTACTCCATGATCAGCTGGAAGGCAGGGGGGAGGCACGCGTGTCCACTCCTTCAACCCCAAACAGCTGCCTAGAGGTGGTGGGCCCAGACATTCAGTCCTGTGTGGCCAGCTCCTCAGCTCACCCTGGGGTGCAGAGGGGCTGGTGATGGCCGCCGAGGGGCCATCACCAGCCTCTCCTCACCAGCCCAAAGTGTGGCAACTGCAATTGACCACCACGGGGCTCAAGGAGGAATTGGAGCTGCCCAAGCTCATGTGGCTGCACCCTAAGTCTTAAGTTATATTTTCAAAAGAAAATGGCTTTTACGCTGTTTAAAATAATGCTGAAATCATCTTCTTGTATTCTTGTGGTACGCACCTGTTTTATTTAAACATTACTGCTGAGTGCTCAAGGTGGTCACAAAAAAAGCAAACAATATTCACATGATATAATCACCAGTCATCTTTCAACTGTACCTGGAACTACAAATATGGGTATTAACAGGGACAAAATGCACGGTCAGATCTGAACATTTGAAACTCTGGAAAAAATCAGTGAGATGTTTTGCAGTTCAAGCCCATTTCCAAGGAAAATATTTAACTTATAAAAACAGTTAGATTTGGAACTCTGGGGGTGGGAGAGGAGAAGGGAGCTACCACTGCCAAAGGAGGATACAAATCACAGAGTGATTCTCAAGTAAATTTTGTTTTGCTGTGGAGATGTACATGCAGCCACAGTAAATTTGCAGTGGCCACAGTTCTGACAGTTAAATACTGTATTGTTTATTTGGGAGTGCTCAACAGATCTTCCAATGTAAAGAATAGTATGTACTATTATTACCACCATAAAAATGACATGGTTCTCATTTCAGTTTTAAGAAAAATCCTAACAGAAGTCATCATGGACCTTTTTTACCCAGGCTGCCACTGGGGGGGGGGCAGTCTGTGGTCACCCCACTACAGAGGCAGCGGGAGGCGAGTGCCATCCCTACCCATGCTCCTACACGGAGCAACCTGTGTTTCTGCCCGTTTCTCCCTGTGGGGGCAATGGATGGAGGTGCGTGTTTTGCAGGAGTGCACGCACATGCACGCCTACTCCCCTCCCCCGCCATCACTTTAACAAGAGATGCACCCATGGTTGCCCACTGGATGGGCATGAGTGGGTGTGTCTCGTTTAAAAACATTACTGCTGAGTGCTCAAGGTCTGGGCCCCTCCTACCTGAGTGACCGCCTCACTCCCCGGACCCTGGAGCAACCTCTGTGATCTGCCGGGGGCGACTTCCTGGAGGTCCCCCAGGTGAACCGGGGGGGCTACGATGGAGAGGACGTTCTCAGTGGTCGCACCGCGGCTGTGGAACTCCCTCCCAGAGGAAGCTCGCCTGGCTCCCAGCCTGTTGGCCTTTTGTTGGGCCTGTAAGACTGTTTGTAAGTAACCCTTTTGTATATTATGGATTATTTTAATTGTATTTGTGAGCTGCCCCGAGCTGCCATTCAGCTGCAGGGAGCGGGATATAAATAAAATAAATAAATAAATAGGTCCATGGTCACACACACAGTCTCTGGTGCCCATTGATTCTGCACTTGAGATTCACTGAGATAGAAGCACAACATATGCAGACTGTGAAATAAAAAGAATGCACTTTAAGTTGCTTTGTAATGCCTGTCTCCGTAGGTAACTGGTGTTCTGGGATAGACAGTTGCCAAATTTCTCCTCTGCAGAGAAAGTGGGGACCCAGAGAAGACCAAGGTCTCAGAGTCTTGTCAGAGAGTATCCCACAGAATTGGACAGTGATGCAAAGTATTATAGAGCTTCTATAAACGGACACAAAGGACAGAGCAAGAAAGTTCAAGCAACAAGGAGAGGACTTTCAAAACGGTGAAATAATATGGCAGAGAAAAAGTACACGTGACTTTGGGTGAGGGTAAGGAGGAGGTACGAGAAAGAAAGCCAAATATCACATCCCTCACATGTTTTTACCTTATTTCAATCTAACACTGGAGTAATTCAAACCTTTCATTGAGGATAAATCAAAAGGGCAAAAAATTAGGAAATCTGTTTCAAATAATCATAAATTATAAGACAAACCTAATTTTCATGGTCTTCTGGTGCAAGATACTAACCCTAATGCAGTAAGGGGAAGCTTTAGGATTTTTACAGAGACTGCTAAATTTCTAGCCATTTTCAAAAGATCTGCTTCGCACATCCATTATGATTCAATATTTGTTTTTAAATGGTGGTGTTACACATTGCATTGTACTTGCATGACATATTTGGAACAGAAACTTAATTTTTCTTGTTATAATATGTATTTACAGCCCTTTTAAAACAAAAAGACACCAGCATAATGCCACCATTCCATAAAGATCTTGGACTCTTGGCAGTCAGAAACAAATGCTATACATGTGTCCCTCTGAGTTGGTGTCATATTCCTTCCAAAAAGAAATAACAACGTGCAAATTTTAGCAAACTACACTGACACCTAAATAAGAGAGAATCTGGTTTAAAAATTCCAGCTGCCAAAAGAACACAAGGTGTTATAGATATTATAATAAACCTTTGCCATCCAAAAGGAAAGAAATTCAAAAGAAATTTAATTCAAAGATCATACATTGTCCTTATGGAAAATAAGATTTGCCTCCATTTGCCTTTCTGCATTTCCAAGAAGATACAGCAGTACAAGCAAAAAACAATTATGAAAAACCTGTTCAGTACCTAGCAAATTATCAGTCTAAGTATTGTAATATAAAATGTAACCAGAATAATTTGACTCTCAGGCTCCTGACTAACTACCAGTAATAATGTTAAATACATAATGTGGGTAGATCTATCTTTATATTAACAGTTTCACAACTGTGTAGCACAAATTACTATGATAAAACATGTGGCTGGTTATTGCACAAGGAGAAAAAGGGAGGGGGGGGGGGTAAAATCACCTCTACATGAAAGATTTTGAGATCAATTCCATACAATTTCATTTCTTCTGGAAAATACTGAAAAGTATTCAAGTAAGGAATGTGACCATCCATAACAAACCTGTAAAAGAGAAGGAGTCATATCAATATTGTATAACCAAAGCACTGTACACATTTGTCAAACACTGCATTTAGAGACAGCCATGTGGCAAAAAATGTGAAGTTAAACACAGCATCAAGGTTGGCACACCAAAAGGTGCTTTCAAACATGTCGTCACTGGGCGCTGCCACGCTTTAATCCTGCCCAGAGTGAGAGCCCTTGCTCCGGGCAGGATTTGGCCTGGTCACCAAACGAATGTGACGGCAGCCAGGCCAGGGAGAGCAATGCACAGACATGCATCCACATGGCCCCGCACTGCTTAAAGTAGCCTGCCCCCCTCCCTGACGTACAAGGCCGTCATGGCTGCCCGGAAGTGCCAGAGACCAAGACTGGGGTAAGTGTAAGCAGGCCATCAAACATGACAGCCTGCTTTACCCCAGTCCAGGTCACCATAGCATGGCAGCTATAGTACTTAGCCTGGGCTGTGACTTGGTCATAGGCCAGAGTTGCAGACCGGGCTGAGCGCCACCACAGCCCTTGCTATAGCCCAGACCAACATCCAGCAGCTGTTTCAGACGTGACGACAACACGGATTTCCGTGTGGCAAAGCAGAAAATCTACGCTACCACAGGGGCGGCTGGTGGGTTTTGAGTTTGGAGGGGAAGTAAGGCCGGTAGGCGGAGCCAGGGGGACGGTAGGCCAGTGGCATGGCATAACGCAGCAGCAAGGCGTTCCCATGGTTAACATCGGATGGAAGAAAACACAATCTACGTGCACATCAAGCTTAAAATAAACAATGTAGAAACCCCAAACACAGGGAAACACACTGGCAAAACACAGCAGCAACGGGTTCCCAGGGTTAACATCAGAAAACACAGTCTACATGCACATCAAGCTTAAAATAAATAGTGTATAAACCCAAAACACAGGGAAACACAGAACACACTGGCAAAACACAGCAGCAAGGATTTCCCAGGGTTAACATCGGAAAACACAGTCTACATGCGCACAAGCTCAAAATAAATAAAGTATAAACCCAAAAGCACAAAATTTCCAGCATTGTGAAGGGGTGGAACACAGCCTTGGGGAGTGTGGGGGTGGGAAACAGTCTTGGGGGGCTGCCTTGGGGGGGGGACTCCTCCCCCCGCCCCCCTCCCAACCCTGTTTCCCACCCCGCACACACACACCCCCCAAGCCTGTTTCCCACTGGGAAACAGCCTGGGAGGGGGTGCGGGGTGGGAAACAGCCTTGGGGGGGCGGGAGATAGGATTAGGAAAGGAATCTATTCTTACCTGGGAGCGGAAGCAGCAGTCATTCATGTTCTTTGAGCATGTGAGGCATGGACCAATGCGCATGCGCGCTGCTCCCAGCCTCAGGCCCCTGGCCCAAGGCATCTCACCAGGGTGCTTTCAACAAGTGCCCTGGTGAGAGCTTTCCTTGCGCCCACTGAGCGCAATGGAAGCCCTAGCTCCTCCCTCCACAGCACGTCCTATACGTGCTGTGTAGAGTGGAGCTCAGCCGGGCTGAGCGCTCAGCCGCCCAAACCGCATTTTCCAATGGAAAACGCGGTTGGGCTTAGCATTTTTGAGCCTTCTGGGACCCACTCCTCTGGAGTGGATCCCAGAAGTCAACTAACAGCGCCGCCGCAGCCTCTGCCTTGCCTTTGCTTCAAAACGGAGGCTGCTGCATCTTGTTGTCAGTTTCATTGAAACTGACCACAGCGCTGCAGCAGCCTCCACTCTGAACCAAAGGCAAGGCAGAGGCTGCTGCGGTGTTGGGAAGCGGCAGCGAGTTGGTTGTTTTTTTTTTTCCACAAGCAACGGCGCCTGGCGGGGCGCTTGGGGGTTCAGTGCCCCAAACGCCCTGGGAGGCCAGCCACGCCTGCGCTACCATCATGTCTGAAAACACCCAAAGTGATTTCACTTGAAGACCATCTCCCACAAAATGCTGCAACATTCTAAAATGCATCTGTTTAATGAAAGTTAAAATAAATGCTCCTGGGACCCACACACTGCCCACTCATGCCAACGCACAGAGAATCAGGAAAAAATCTGGGGTGCTCTGTGTGGGGGCATGAGTGGGTGGCGCGTACGTAGGGGCGCACACCCAGCCCAGCCCGTGAGATTCCCCCTACACTCACCAGACGTGTGCGGGCACTCCACGTGGCGCACACGGAGCCACTCCCCAGCCGTGCCTGTTTTAAAATGGCCAGTGAAACACACATACTGGCTGAGGGGAGAACTACCATAACCCGAAGAGACAAAAGAAATGCTCACGACACCTAGACTTGTCAGAACCTCATTTAGTAACCAAGCAACCAGCTTGGGTTCTAACCAAGAAGAAGAAGAAATATTTATTGTCAGCCATAGGCTATAACAAACATAAACATAAGGGTATCACCATACCAAAGTTAAAAAACAAAATACCAAGATAAAATACAAAATACCAAAATTTAATACACATAAACCCAGTTTATAAATCTAAGTCTGGGTCTAAAAAGCATAAGCCCCGGGCGTTATAAACATATAATTATAACAGCACCCCCATCGACTCAAAGCTTGGAATTCAGGTTAAGAATTTAAGAGATATTAGCCATTTGAGGGATAGATACATTGGCAACCCATACATGCTGTTTAAGAAAGGTCCAATCTATCTATCCCTCAAACGGCTAATAGCAGGGCAATATAAAATAACATGCTTGTCAGTCTCAGGGACAGCCATATCACAAATCGAATTTGCGGTTTTCCGAGCCTGTGCTATAGCAGCATTACGATGGGAAGACCATCCCCCAGTTGCTGAGAAAACCACCCCCAGGTATATGAAGGTTCGAACCTGCTCAATGCAATTGTTGTCCGCGAACCATCTAAAGGTTCTAACCAGTACAACTCCCATTCTCATAATACTCTACCGTAAATTAAAGCAGATTTGGGGAAATTCGTCTACTCACCAGCCTTAGGACTTAAGTTTTGAGCAATAGGAATTTAAGTAGAGTTTACATACAAAATTTCACATCAAAATTTCATTTAAAAAGAGCTAAACTGAAGATTAATCATCATCCATACATCTCATACTCCTTTGAGCTTCTGAATTTAAGTCAGCACTACAGTATATATTACAGTTTCAGCATACGAAACAAAAAAAGTTTGCTTGTTAGCTATCCAAAATTAGTTGCACTAACTGTAGTGCAAGTCAGTTAAAAGTTTGCTTCTGCCTACGTAGACTTCATCTGGCTTTAAGTATAACTCTAATTTCCAACAGCGCACTAAAATCTACGACATATAAAACATGTGATCACCTAATACAATAGTACTGCCTTTTTTGTACCTCTTAGAAAGATTACTCAAACTGGATAAAAAATATCTAAAGTATAATTTCGGACACAAGCAAGAATATTTTGAATGTACTTTTAAACGAAGATGTCTCTTTACAGAGATAAGACTAAGTTGTAGTGTTATGGACTCTGGCTGCTTGCCCACATTACCTAATCTCACGTTAGTTCCTATCGTGAGATTAAGTAACGTGGATAAACCCCCTTCCTCATGCAGGCACAAATTACACGTGAATTTGATCACAGATGACAGGGCTAGGAAATCCAACCCTGTCACTCATGTGAGTTTAAATTCACATATAATTCTAACGTCTGCAAGGGGGTACCGGGGAATCTCACCATAAGATAAACTTACGGTGAAATTCCCCTTTGCAGTAACTTGCCCAGCAGGGCATCAGCAGGGACTTCTGAAGCCAGCTCTCCATAGCATCCTCTGGCCACTTCAAGCCCTTCCCTGAGGTGGCCTCCCAGGACAGCTGCAGCTGGATGATGTCATCCAGCTGCGGCTTCCCTGGAAGGCGCCGTCGGTCTGGAAGGCCCCGTGAGTTAGTGGGCTGGGGGGGGGGGGGGGGGGGGGGGGGGGGGGGGGGGGGGGGGGAGAAAGAGACGCAAGCCTTTCCTATTCAGTTACTGTGCTGGGAGGGGGGGCTTTTCCTGGAATCCCCCACCCAACCAAATGTGGGGGAGCAGAGTAACAAGGGCATGGAACCGTTATGAATGGTAACACGGGCATACAGCCCACCACCAAATTCACATGTTGACTATTTTCACGTGCGATTCAGTCTCACATGAAAATCAACACGTGGGCAAGTAGCCTTAATGTGCTAAATAACATTTGTAAAAAGGGCATTTGGGGTGGGGTGCGTGTAAGTGTTTTGGAGACTGGTTACTAGTCTCTTTGGTGTCAAATCCAAGCATGCATTACAGATAAGTTATCAGCTAGCTATACAATTCTGGCTTAAAAGCCAAAATCAGGGCCATTCAGCACATTATAATTTTCCTTTTTAAATGTCTACATACAACATGCCCATAAAGAATTAAAAACAAAGCAAGTACTTAGTCCATTGTCTCTATTTTTTTTCTCAATTTCACCTGAGAATAAGAGGTGGTGTATAGTATATTTTATTCAACTAAATAATAAGGTTGCAATGGCCAAAAGTAGAAGCATGCTTGCAACAGCAAAACATTTCACTAGAGATTTTTCTTACCGAAGAAGATCTGATAGTGTCATTGGTTCTCTCAGCCAGAGCAATGCCAAATAGCAGAATGACAGGGTCATTGGCATAGACATCCTCAAGTACCCATTTCCCCTCTTACGCATATACCAGTTACCATCTACTGATCCGGAGCAGACAGATGTATCTTTTATCAGAAAAAGAAGAAAGAAAATTTATAAGATTCACAGACCAAATGTACTATTTTGAATATGTACAGGCACAGAGAACAAACATGTGTTTAGTTTACCATTAATAGCAGCTCAGCTCAGAACTTTCAGTAATTACTTTTAGTAGCTTGACTCTCCAAGTGACCAACTGTGATAAAAGAAAGAAAGCTCGCTCATTGATAACTAGTGTCAGTAAAAATACACAGACCAGCTAACAAAAGAGTAGTAAGCAAAAAATTCTCAAGAAAGGGTCTAACATAGCACTGCGTCTTTGAAGCACTTTACAAACATTAGCCAATCTTCAGAATGTCTCATCAGGTTGGTGCAAGTATTAGCACCATTTTACGGATGAGGAATTGATGACCAAAGGATAAATAATTTGCCCGAAGCCACGTCAGAGCTGGTTCTTAGGCATTTACTCATACCACTGGATTACATCTCTTTCAAAGAGGTTTCAAATCTCATTGTAGACAGGGCTTTAGAAAGAGAACCAATGTAACCAATAATAATCCAAGACTCAAATTAGAATCTTAAGTAGCCTCCCCCAAGGTAAAACTATCCTGCATGACAGTTCATATGTGTGGGGGAGAGATGGACAAGGTTCCAAGAAAGAACTGTAGTAATCAGGAGTAGTAAGTGGGAAGAAAAAAAAAGTTACCCCAAAGTAAGAGAAAACCAAGGACAAGGATGTTAAACAAAATGGTAGCCCATGCCAGTTGGGTACCCACCTGCTTGTTTATTGTGGCCACTGGACACATAGCCTCCACAAATGGCAGGGTCCCGAAGCATGCGGTGCCTGTCATGCAGGCAACTGCAGGCTAATGTGCGCCCACATGCCCGCATCACATCAATTAAATTGCGTGTAGCCTCTTTGCATACAGATCCACCAGCACCATAAAGTTGTGGTTGAAAAAGCCTAGTGTTCTGCAGAGCTGTTCCTTCCAGCCCCTCTCACTGGCGCACACGTAACGCTCACCTTAAAAGCCCACCATGCCATTGCCAAACATACGTTCTCCCAGCTTGTCCTGATTGAGGTCACCGAACACCCAGCCCCCACGAACAGCAGGGTCCCAGAGCATGCGGTGCCCGCCGTGCAGGGAATTGCGGGCTAATGCATGCCCACATGTCCGCATCCCGTCAACTAGATTGTGCGTCATGTCGGTGTGTACAGGTCTGCCAGCACCATAGAGTCGCAGGCGAAAGAGCCTAGAGCATTCTGCAGAGCTATTACTTCCGTCCCGTCTCCACTCTTGCTCTCACTGGCACATACATAACGTCCACCTAGCCCACTGCGTCATTTCCAAACGTTCTCCCAGCTTGGCAGTACGTACCCAGAGCTTGCTCTTTCAGAGCTGTTACATTGTACATAAGGACTTGCAGAGCATTACCATTGCCCGAGCCATGGCTCAAACCAACACCCAGGCAACAACCAGCACCGCTACCACCGCTGCACAATCGCAGCTGCTCTTCACCTACCAATCTGCCCGCCAGCACTGCATTCCTCGGCCCAAGGAAGAGATCAAGGCCTTCATCACTCTCTATGGAGGAAGCAGAAGGTCCAATATGCCCAGGTGAAGTGCTACATGAATGAGGCAGTATTCCAAGAGATCTCAGTCCAAATGGTACAGCAGGGTTATACCCAGGACATGAACCAGTGCCGGCAGCAGACAAAGGACTGAGGTGCGGATACAAAGAGATCCAGGACAACAGCTTTGTATCTGACCACTGGAGACAAACATCACCTTATTACAAGCTCCTTGACCAGAAAGCACCCAAGTCCTCTCCACACTGTGCTCATGACAGGGAACAGTTCCTGAGCCAGGCACACCTCCCCACTCCCCAATCATTCCTGCACGCCTCCTGTGAACACTTCTCCACAGCTGGATCCACAGGAGGAGGATCGGGAAAATGTCCCCCCGCCAGTCCCACCACCCAAGCGAGCATAACAAGCCAAAAGTTTTAATTTTAGTTTAATGAAGTTCTTTAATTTTCCATAATCCATGGTTTCCATGCTTCTTTTAGAAAAAAGGGAAGTGAGAGGGTAGGGAGGTTTGGAGAATGGCGGTATGTCATAGCAATAAGCCACTTTGGCGGATGGAGGGTTGGAAAAGGTGCACGGTCATGTTGGAAGGGGCAGGTTAGCCCCTCTGCCATGCCCCTTTCCAAGTACTGTGAAAGGGAGGATCTTGAAACGAGCTGCGTGATTGTCTGACTAGGATTGGCTGTGCGCTGCATGTTAGCAACTATTGGCCAGGAGTCCATCCAGGACTGGCTGCATGCCGAGTGCAAGCTGCTATTGGTTACAGGCCAGCTAATGGTTGGAAAAGGTTTTACAAAACTTATCGGGGGAGGAGGTGGTGTTGCTGCACCAGCACTGCCAAGCCAGGTGGCTCTTAAATTGCCTAGACTTTTCCGTCACAAGCACGTCAGTGCACATACCAACTCATCTAAAAATGTTACAGATGTTAGCACCATGAAAGTGTGGAATTTTTTAATTGGAGTGGGGAAGAGAACCACTGAATGTTAACAAATAGGCAGGTGGTGGAGGGATCTGCAAGGAAGTCTAGATCACTGCACTCAGAATAAAAATATATATGAGCAGAGCTGCCCACTGGTTAAAAGTTACTCATATATTCTCTTTTGAAAGAAAGTTTTTGCTTGCAACAAGCATGAGGGGTCATAACGCCATAGAAATCTACTGCTGTGGGTTGTTTGCCCAGGAAAGTCAAATGGCTTTGACTTTTGTACGCCCAGAGAAGGTGATGGTGCTGGATACCGTGGTTTTGCTGACATTTGGGCAAGGTCTGATGTACAGAGAGAACTGTAAAACCCATCCTCTAAGACAGCCTACGCACTCATAGGGTGGCACATGGACACAATGGGGTTCTATACATGCATGATGGAGTGCAGACACCATGCAACCCTGCTGCAGTTTCAAGTTCAGCAGAATGAAATAGCGGGAGCCCTGGATGAGATGAGAGTCGGATGTGATCAAAATTGCAACTTTTCTGGACGTTTGTGCACTGTCAGGGGGATGGCAAGTTACTAACAGAGGCTGGACCTTCCCTGCCATTTTTCCTCATCACTGCCCTGATGACAGCGAGATGATACCCATGGGGCCACTGGAATTGCCTCAGACAGTGGAGATGAATCTTGGGGTACAGGGAATGTGAACCAACCGAAGGAGAGCTTGTTGCCCTACAGGAGGTTCTGCCACTCGGAGAAGCGCAGAGTGACGTCACGAGTGGGGATGTTTTCCACCGCAACTGTATGGTAACGCAGAAGATGTTAGAGAGGGGGTACAAGAGGTGAATGTTTGACTGGGGGGGGGGGGGATTTCCAACACAGTGGGCGAGACCCCAATAAAAATCTGTGTGCTGTTACCTACCAATACAACACTGCAAGCCACTGATATGAAAAACCAGGGGGTGACAACACGCAAAGACTGATTGCTTTCACTTTCAATTTTCACTGTAGCTGCTCAATAATGTACACAATTTGCTCAATAACCTAGGCATTATGTACATAGCAATAAGTTATTTCCAGCCACCAAGTACTGGTAGGTATAAACCCAAGTATGAACCCAGGTATGACTGTCCATGTGTGGGCAGGGATAGCAGGCACTGAACTGGCTCCCAGCTATACCTCTCTTTTTCAGCAAACCCAGAACCTGCAGTCTCCGTGCTTACGCAGTGTCTGACGGCTGTGGGGAATTGGATGAGGGCTAATCGACTGAAGCTGAATCCCAACAAGACGGAGGTTATGCTGGTGGGTAAAGCGATGGAGTTAACAGCCCCCATCATTGATGGGGTCTATCCTCCATTGGTTCCCCAGGTGCGGAGTCTGGGGGTGCTCCTCGATGCGCAGCACCGCCTGGATGCTCAGGTGGAGGCTGCGGAGAGGGTTCACCAACTACATCTGGTACGTTGGCTTAGGCCGTATGTTTCGGACTCCAACCTGGCCACCATCATCCATGCTTTCATCACCTCGAGACTAGACTATGGTAACGCACTCTACATGGCACTACCCATGGTGACGGCCTGGAAGCTGCAGCTGGTGCAGAATGCGGCGGCCCATCTTTTGGTGAGACTGGGCCACTGGGAGCACATTACACCAGTGCTCCGTTCTCTGCACTGGCTGCCAATAGTCTTCCGAGCCAGATTCAAGGTGTTGGTTTTAACCTATAAAGCCCTAAAAAGGTCTGGGCCCTGCCTATCTGCGGGACCGCCTCACCCCCTAGGTATTGGACCAGCCCCTGCAGACATTGGGGGATGCCCTTCTTGTGGTCCCCCGAGCCTTCCGCAGTGGAGGGCGTTCTCGGTAACTGCACCGAGGCTGTGGAACTCCCTTCCAGTGGGGAGACCTTCCCTCCTTCCGAAAAAGCTGTAAGACTTGGCTGTTTCATCAGGCATTTGGCAGGGGAGAGATACGTTTTTAGAATTTTATGGTAAACATGTGAGTGGGGGCTGCACAGACCGAACCTGAACTCCAGGGAACTATTGTCTTGTTAAAACCCCAAAAGAATGCTCGTGACAAATAACCCAGCAGTCCAGTGGGTCAGAGGAGAAAGTGAACCGGGAATAATTCCCTCTGTGAGATGAGAACCTTTTCAACGTAAGAAAAATGAACATGGAAGGAGAAAGTCTTTTCCTCTCTTAGTAAGAGTACAAAGCAAGAGGCAATATGTGGTAGCAGTGTAAGACATTAAGCTCCTGTTTCTTAGTGACTAAGATTATCTGAGGAAATGCTCTTGGTTAGAAGTAGAGTCTTGATAATCTAGATGATCCAGTGCGAGATTACAAAAATTATTCCTGAACTAGCAATGCCTTTGAATGCCACCTACAGGCCCACAAACAAAAGTTGCTGGCATTAAAGGTTCACCAAAAGAGACTGAAAACAATTACTAAGAAACTAACTCTAGTGCTGTTGTTTCCAAACCAAATAGATGGTACACTCGAAGTACCAATTCTGTGCTATTTACTCTGACAAGAAATAAAAACCACCAGAAACAAAAATCAGTTCCTCGACAAGTTTTTTTTATTGCTCTGGCAACAGGTAATCACTCAAGTTTCCTGTGCATAGGTTTCCAGATTGATTGTTGCTCCATTTGCGTCCAGCATGCGTTGGTCTTACACTGCCCAATGGAGCTGATTACGGTAAACAGTTATTAAATGTTGAGCTGAAAGCGAGCTACTGTGGCCACACAAAGTTAGGCTTGTGCTCATAATTGAGAAATGCTGCCCTGGTGCATGTCTGGGAAATGCTAGGGAAGGCCCAGAAGAGCTCTCTCAAGAACAGCTATTGTGTACACATGAGTCATAGAACAACAGCATGAACTTCAGGTAATCCTTTCAGTCATCAGCTTCACCTTCTTCATGCCTACATTGTGTCTAAAGAGGGCTCACGGTTGACACTTCATTACTAACTTTATACTCTGCCCCATTTAAAATAATCCTTTTGTTCTATTTGCCAGCCCTCATGAGACATAGCAGCTTTCGTTTTATTTGTTCCCAATTATGCAGGCCATATTAAAAGAGTCAGCACTAAACCTAACACAGCATGCAATTAAACATGTCATAACAACTTAAGAATTTAATAGGCTTCTCAAACAATGTTTGTATACTGTACAAAATGAAGTCTGTCAGCCTACCAGCTTGCTGAATAATCAGCCATTATTCCCAGATAAAACATAAAAATCCAAACATAAAAAGCTTAATAATTTACAAAATGGTATTTTAAGTTCCCCTCAGAAAGCTACAAATAATTTAGTGAAAATAAGACATTCTAAAAAAGAAACAAAAAAACCACTATACACAACTATAGTAGTATGTCTAGACCAGAGGTGGGGCCACCTTTTTCCCTTTCAGGGGCCACTTTGAAAAGTTCTGAGGGCCACATAGAAATTCAGGGAGGAGATACTTAAGGGATGCACTCAAGGAAGAGGATCCATATCATGGATCTGTGCCATGGATCTGCCCCCTTGCATGCATGCCTCATCTCTGCAACCTTACCCTGGGCACAGTTTTTCAGTGTTTGGGGGTAGGAATTGGATTCAGGGGGCCAGATCCAGGAACTGGAAAGGGACCAAATAAAAATCACAGGTCACATATGGCTCCAGGCCTGAGGTTCCCCCATCCTTGGTACAGACCAGAGATGGGCAAATGGCAGCTCAGGAACTGCGTGCAGTTCTCGGGCACCTGTGCTGCAGCTCCTGCCAGAAGTGGCTGCCTGGGGATGAGTCCGTGCAGTTCCCTCAGAAGCAAGAGAAGCTCAGCTGCCATTTTGGATGCTGGAGCCTCATAAGGGCTGTGGAACCAGGGGGTGTATGCCCTGTGTTGTTATTGATGCTGCCTAAACCCAGCAGACCACTTGAGTGACACAGCTTCGATGTGAGAAGGAGGGATTTGGGGGAAGCTGTACCGCCCCGTCCCTAGGATCGTGGAAAGCTGCAGCAATCAACATGGCTCTTGGCAATATGAAAATGTTGGTATTTGGCCCTTAGGCTTGGGAACTTTGCCCACCGCTGGTATAGACTCTAAAAAGCACAGCTACAACTCCAGTTTCTAACCTAGTATCTTTATTTGAAAATTTAAATTATAATTATCAATGTAAATAAATTTAAAGTTACTACACTAACTAGTTTCTGTTACTTTCAAGTTATTTTAGTAGTACTTAAAATTTTAGTACAATTTCAAATTATTTTACTAAATACTAATATTTTAAGTATTTTACACCTGTTGTGTAATAAGTGCAACAGTAAGAATTTGGACTCAACTCTTGCTACCTATACTTGAAAACAACATTGGCCGAAAGCAATTTAACAGTCGGCTTCCTTCAGATTTTGTCTGGTTCCCCAATTCATTAACTCTACCGTATTCTTTACAGTTGCAGCGGGTTCAGCTTTGAAGGGCATGGCAGCAGAGCCACCTTGGCTTGGCCAGGTAAAATATAAAAATATTATAATAATGCCAAGAGACAAACTTCTTCTGGGTCTCCAGGTGAGTTTTGTTTGCTTGTTTGGATTATACGGTCTGGTAGAAGGGAACGGGTGGAACACACGTGATAACAGGTGCACCACACAGAACACTGCTAGTACCTGGATAGAAATCTTCATTCTATATTTGCTACCTCTCAACGGTTACCAATTCTACCAGTAAGTATTATGTGAACAGCCAGAAGAATTTCAAATACATACTAACTATTGTATATAGAAAAATAACTATTATGGGAAGAGTTATATTCGTTCCTACCTGAGGCTTTGCTGAGGGAAGAAACACCTCCAAAGCTGCATTCAGATTGCAAATCTCCATCATTTTCTGAGCAAGATAAGCCAAGAAGGCTATCCCGCTCTGGTTCACTGTCCACTCCTGTACTGGTGTCAGGTGTCTATTTTTGTAAATAAAAGTTATACGGTTATCTAATGTCAGATGACAAACAGTAGCTGAAGACACAAAATCTCAAGTAACTTTGTTGGTAAAAATGAAATTTGTAGATGAAAGCAAGGCATACCAAAACTGCTAATGTTTTTTGAGGATTACATGAAGCATATTTACAACAGGAACTACTGCTTCAAGAAGCTTTTGACTCCATTTAAAACATTGCTTGTCAGAATAAAAAATTTCATTCCAACCTGCCATACTGTCCTTCAAGAGGTGTCGTGCAGTTGAAGCGAGGAGGAACTTTGCTGGAAATGGAATTGGTTGGAAATATTTTAATCTTTTTCCAGTTTTAATTTAAAAAAATTTTTTTTTAAACCAGTGCTGCAAGCTAATCAAACTTGTATCAGAATCTTTCCAATGTAAGAACCAAGAGGTTCCAACTATAGCTATAAAAAGCATTTCTTAAAAGTTTTAATCAACTATAGTTAGAAAAAAAAGTTGGCAAATACAGAACCATGATGTATGGGGGAAAAAACTAAATACAGCAAAACCCATGACTGGTTCCCTGTCATCTTCAGTGTGAATTAATGAGGTTTTGCTGTATGAAAACAAAATCTAGGTACAGCAAAACCTCATTAATTCACACTGAAGGTGACAGGGAACCAGTCTTGGGCGTGTGTCCTTTCTGAGGGCTTTGTGAGGAGTGTGATGCTGTTCACATGCTGAAATCGAACCAAAATGGAAATTCCTATATGTGCTTTTTATATTTATAGTCAGAACCTCTTGATTCTTACACTGGAAAGATTCTGATACAAGTTTGATTAGTATGTAACACTGGTTAAAAAAAATATTAAAATTGGAAAAAGATTAAAATATTTCCAACCAATTGTATTTCTAGCAAAGTCCGTCCTCGCTTGAACTGCATTGGACACCTCCTGAACAGGCAGCCTTCACATGCAGTAAGAAGACATCCCCACCATGGACTAGCTGAAGGTCTGAGTCAGGGATAGGAATGTACCACTGTTTCGTCTTCTCTGGATTCCCACTACTGCCAGCACAGGAGCAAAACAAAATTGTCTGGCAACGTGAAGGCACCCATAGATCTGTCTCCACCATCTCACTCTCTTCTTCAGTGGCAGTTATCAGGCCACTAGCTACCTCCCTGCTTCTGTAGGAGAGCACTAATCACATGCTGTTCCTGTACTGGGATAAAGGGACATCCTTCTCCATTTCACACAGCTCCTCAACGGAAATGAAAGAAGCAGGAAAGATAGCGCACAGCTTCTAGCTTCAACACAGAAACTACTACTAATCATTTCTATATCGCTACTAGTGATATGCAGCAACTACCATTTGCTCCCTGCCGCCAAAGCATTTCTGAAGCCATGGTTGTTCCATACAAAATACCAACTGGTTTCTCTTTAGTTCCATGACAACAGCAGAACTGTGGGAAATAGAGATGGGCTTCACCATCACCAGGAGAAAGAGAAGAACCACTAGTGATTGTTGGAGGCCAAAGCCAGCAAGGAGATGTTGAGAACTCCTGTAAGCCTCTGTTATAGTTGGCCTTTCTACCCATACCTTTTGGTATTTTCCACTTCATCAACAGTAAAATGGATAACATGGGCCAGATCCATCCTACCACCTGCACACCTAAGTCAGAACACAAAAGGCAACCTTCGCATGCAGTAAGAAACCCCCTCATTCAGTAACCTTAGGGACATGCTTTTTGTCCAGATTAAAGAAGTGTCTGGGTAAGAGACTGGAGGAGGCCTACTGTAGTAGTAATAGCACATTTGAGATTTGTAGGGAACGTAAGACTTGCCTGAAATAAGGAAGGGTCTGGATTGGAAAGGTCCAGATAAGGGGGTTGCTACTGTAAATCTTCCACAGATAGCAGCAGTCTTGAAAATGCTTTTCTTCTTCCAAGCAATTCAGGACCAAAACCATCTAGATGAGATCAGCTATCTCCACAGCAGTGGCTTTACCAAACAACGGACCAAAGATGGCTTCCCTGTGGACATCTCTCCCACCCAAGTACACAAGGCCACACGTCTGCATACAGCTATGTGGAGAGTAAATCAGCATAGCTCTTATGTACTATTTGCTCTATGCTGGGCTGCCCTTGATGACTGTTCAGAAGCTGCAGCTGGTGCAGAATGCAGTGACCCATCTTCTGTTGGGGGTGAGTCAGGAGGAGCATATTACATTGGTGCTACAGAGTCTGCACTGGCTGCCAATAGCTTTCTGGGTGCAATTCAAGGTACTATTTTTGACATATGAAGCCCTCAATGGCCTGAGCCCCAAATATCTGAAAGATCACCTTGTCCCTCATGTCACCTGGGAGCGCCCTCTTGCAGGTACCATCTGCCTGCCAAGTTTGCACAACAAGGACATGCAGAGAGACATTCTTGGTGGCTTTATAATTATGGGAGTCCCATCCCTTGGAGATTCATCTAAGCCTGAGCCTGCTTATCTTCCGAAGGTGACCTAAGACCTTTTTGTTTGGCAGACAGACATAGGACTTGGGAGCTTGGGGGGGGGGGGGGGGGGGGGATTTACTTCGTTTTTCTTGTTGTCTTTTTAATATATCAGGGGGTATGGGGATTTTATATTGGTTTTATTTGAGAATTTGTTAATATATTTTTATGTTTCGTAACTCGCCCTGAGCCTTAAGGAAGGGTGGAATAAAAATGTAAATACATAAAACATTCTTGTGTCTACACCATATTTGCAGATTATGTTAATACCAGCACTACTCGGAAGATATGATGTTGTAATTTGTGCTTCATCTGCTGGTTGCCTATGTGATATCCAAAATATTAGAAGTCAATCGCCAGCAATGCAACACATACACTCTTAAATGGCAAAATATGTATTTACAACCCAAAAAGAGGACAATTGGGTCACTTACCTTTGGAATTCTCCTTCTATAGCTTCTGAGGGAGTTTATTCGGACACAGGGGGTGTTCTCCATCACAGCCAGCAGAAGCAGCACTGACTTTCAACTGGGCATGTGCAGGGAGAGCACGCCCTCAATCCCCAGGTGTATCACAGTCGATGAATTGAGGACTTTTGAAAAGGAAGAAAGAAGGTACCACTTCCAAAACTAGGGGCCTAACAATAAACTACCTATAAACCAGGTCAAATCCAACTCAGAGGTCCCCCTGGTCAGAGAACATCCGGGGAAACACAAAACAGTGAGGTTGCCAAACGTACATTAAGACCCATGGGAGGGCCGAATAACCTCCCTCAGAAGCTACAGAAGGACAATTCCCAACATAAGTGACCCAGTTGTCCTTTCTATAGCTTCTTCGTCCGGTTATTCGGACGCAGGGAGGTAACAAAGCAGTACCCCCAATTCGGAAAGGGAGGGCAAGATCTGAAGGCAACCCAACCTGCACTATCCATATGGAAGAATACTGAGCATGACTAATTCAGGAACCCTTGCAGAATGCGCCCTGCCAAAAGCGACTTCGGTGGAATCCAAAAGGTCAATCTTGTAGTGTTTGGTGAGAGTGTGGGGGCTCTTCCAAGTGGTTGTCCTACAAATTTCACTCAAGAGGCCCTCGCTCTAAAAGCCCAATTCGCTGCAGCCCCCCTTATAGAGTGGGCCAGAACCCTTGTCGGTGGCCTAAGCCCCGCTGCTCTGTAAGCATCCATTATGCAGGATGAGATCCACTTGGAGATTACAGTCTTAGACGACCTTCGACCAGGGGTGGTAGCTGTCTAAGAGGCTCAAGGTCCGTCAAAAGGACTCTGTACGCTCCAAGTAGATCTTGAACGCCCTATGAAGGTCAAGAGTGTGCCACAACTTTTCTAATTGATGCTCAGGGCGAGGGCAAAAGAGGGGAGAATAATCTCCTGTCCCAGGTGGAAACTAGAATTAACCTTTGGCACAAAGGAAGGCTCCATACGCCGTATGACCAATTCCTTACGAAAGATACAAAAGGCCGGATCCATGAAGAGTGACCCTATTTCTAACACTTTTCTAGCCGATGTAATAGCAATGAGGAAGGCCACCTTAATTGAGAGAAAAAATAAGGATACCTCTCTGAGTGGTTCAAAGGGGGGGGGGAGCAGTAAACGCCTTAAGTACTATATTAAGGTTCCAAGAAGGAAACCTATGAGCCACAGGAAGGGAGAGTTGGCGCGCAGCTCGTAAAAACTGTTTGACGTGTTGATGAGTTGAAAGGCGTACTGCCCCCTCCGCCCCCAAGTCCCTAGCATGCTATGCAAAGCAGCTAGTTACCTATATAGAGTATTCGGGCATAAACCTTTGTCCAGGCCCTCCTGTAAAAACTGAAGGATCTGAGTCACTGAAGGGGCTTGAGTCGGCACCTGATTGGCACGATACCAATTAATGAAAAATACCCAGGTAAACTGATAAATGCATCTGGTGGACTTGCATTTAGATGCTAGCAGGGTCCAAATTACATTCTCAGAATAAGCTAGACTCTGGAGGGCTTGGGTTTCAAGAGCCAGGCAGTCAGTTTCAGAAACCCCGGCTGCTCATAAAGCAGAGGTCCCTGAGACAGGTGGTTTGGATCAGGAGGAAACTCCAAGTTCTCCCCTGCTGAAAGGTTCATGACGTCTATGAATCATGGCCTGCGAGGCCAATGAAAGGCTACCAGGATCATGCCGGCACATTCCATTTTGAGCTTGCGTATCATCTGGCTTATTATTATTATTATTAAACATTTATAAAGCGCCAGTAACAACCTGGCGCTGTACAGAACATATAATCAGCTGCGGGAAGGTGTACAAGAGACCCATGGGCCACTGGTGACCGAGTGCGTCTTGTGCCTCAGCACAGAGATGGCGCCCCCTCGATATAAAGTGGACTTTCTTGGCATTTGACAGAGAGGCAAAGGAGTCCCGAATCAGCTGGCCAAACCTGTGCACTATCAGTTGTAAAGTTGAGCTGCTGAGGGACCATTCTTCTGGATCCACTGTTCTCCGGCTCAGGTAGTCTGCTTGTACATTGTCCGCACTTTGGATGTTTAGCGCCAACAGGGAGAGGGTGTGCTGTTCGACCCACAACAGAAGCTGTGTTGCTTCCACCTGCAGGGCTTGGGACCGTGATCCCCTGTGGTTGTCCACATAAGCTAGGGCGGTTGTGCTATCCGTGAACACAAGAACGTGGTGCCCTTCTAGCAGGGATGTGAAGTGCTGTAAAACAAGCCGGATGGCTTTCAGCTCCAGCCAGTTGATGCTGTGGGTCAGATCTGACACAGGTGTCCTGTGCCACAGTGGTGTTGAGGTGGGCCCCCCAGCTGAGGAGGCTGGCGTCTGTTGTGACCACTAGCTTCTTGGGATCCATCATCAGAACTCCCAATACGAATCGGGGAGGATCCTCCCACCAAGTGAGGGATTCCAGAGTTTTCTGGTTGACTGGTATGTTTATTCGTGTGTTGGCGATAATATGTGCCTGTCAGGGACGGAGATGTTGGAGAGGCTGTGAATGAAACCTCGCCCACTGCAGGTGATGGAAACAGGACACCATCAGACCCTGAAGAGAAGCTAAGGATTGAAGCAGGTGTCGATGATGAGTCTTTATGGTCACGAGTCACCTCATCTTGTCCTGTCGTTGGTGGGGAATAAAGATCCTGTTTTGGGGGTGATTCTCGACACCCTCCAGATGTTCCAGACATTGTGTTGGGACAAGATGGCTTTTGTTTCTGTTGATAAGGAAACCATGAAACTCGAGGTAGTTGATGGTTCGTTGTACATGATGAAGGGCTATCTGTTCAGATGGTGCCCGGACAAGTAGGGCGCTGAGATAGGGGAACCGCTACGCCCTCCAGGCGGAGGTTCGCAATCGATGGAATAAGTACCTTGGTGAACGTCCGTGTAGCAGGGGTCTTCCCAGGGCCACACGGGGGGGCTGGGGTCTCTCTCAGGGAATTAGCAAACCCCTTGCTACACCTATTCAGTCCGAGCCTCGGCTGAATCCCCCTTCAAGGGAGGGGGCACCTTCCTATAGGACCCACCACAAAGTCCAGAAGGTATCAAGTCCACAGTCCTTTATTAGACTACAATCCCTGGGGCTGCTGGCTCAGTTGCCTCCACCCTCCAGGCCAGTCTCTCTCAAGCTCAGGAGCAATACATCAACCCCCCCTGTCCATCTAGCCAGGCCTCAAAGCCCCAGGCTCTGGCTAAGCTTTCCCCAGGCACGAGGCTTCCTCCTGGCCACAGCCTCTCCCAGTGCCTGGTTCCACTCTGGTTCTCCAATCTTCAACAACCTGGAGAGCGTAGAGTGGGACGGTCTCCTTCAGGCTTCTTCCAGGGAGATGTTGCTCCTTCAACTCCCTAGAAGAGACTGCCCTCCTCTTTGCCTTGCCTCCTCTTATATCCAGCAGAGTGGGCGGGGCCAGGGTTCTTCTTCTTCAGCCTTAAAGGGCCAGTGTCCTGCCCACTCTGACTCAGGGTCTCCCAGCCTGTTCCCTTCATAGGCTGGTCCCAAGCTATGGGGCTGGCTCTGGCATGCCCCTATGAGTGCTCAGCCCTCCGGGTGGCCCATGCAGCCCGTTTGTTAAAGGGGCAGCAGCCTTGGAGGACTGCTCCCTGCTACAGTCCGTGGTGACAATCCCAGGCCAAATGGTACAGCTCACTATTGCCAGTGATGTCCCGCGTAGATAAAATGGAGCCATTTCCTGTGGGCTTGGAGGATGGGTACATGAAGGTAGGTGTCCTTCAAATCCAAGGATGCAAGCCAGTCTCCTGGGGAGAGAGACAAATGGATGCCAGGGTCTCCATTTTGAACTTCTGCAATCTCACTGCTCTGTTTAAGCGTTTTAGATCAAGAACCACTCTCTATGACCTGTTCTTCTTCAGTACCAGAAAAAGAGGTGAATACAGACTTCTTCCTCTTTCTGATGTGGAGACCTGCTCTATAGCTCCAATCTCCATTAATCTTTGGATTTCCTGCAGCATGGCTGCGTGTTTGATTGGGTTGCGTGAGCATGGGGATACGCGAAAGAGCTCCCTTGGTGTGTACTTGAGCTCTACCGAGTATCCCACTGCAATGGTGTCTCTTACCCAGTTGTCCGTAGTCGCCTGTGTCCATCTGTGTACGAACAATTGTAGGCGGCCGCAGAGAAGAACAGAGGGTGGGGAACTTCCAGGGGAAGAGTCAGGATTCCTGCTTTCGTGAGGGAGATTCCGATCTTCTGGAGCGGGGTGAGGGGTTTGAATACCTGTTTGGTTTGGATCCATGGTCCCGGTAAACCCGGCCCCATGACTGGTATGACCACGAACCGCCAGAGCCTTGGTTCTTCCGTGTACCATATGAGAAGTGCTGGAAGGAGCAAAGAAAGCTTTTTAAAAGATTGTACTTGGTTCAAGAAGTGTTTCCTCTCCTTATTAGAGGCCTCCGCCAGGGCTTTGTCAAGGGTGGAACCAAACAACTTTCCTCCCTTAAACGAACCATTAACTAGAAGATTTTTGGCATGCGCATCGGCTCGCCATGATCATAGGCAGAGCCTGTGTCTAGCGGCTACATTACCTGCCATGCCCCTAGCCGCCCAGAATACGGCATCCATAGATGAGTCAATCAGAAAGGCATGTGCCAAGGTGATATTGGTGGAGAGTTTGCGAGACATAGACTCTGACATATCCGGATCCTTGCCTAGCTTGAACCATCTCATGATAACTCTAGACATATAGGAGGCTGTTGTAGCCACACGTAAAGTGTTAGCCAGTGCCTCATAACTTTTTCTGAGGCAGATCTCCACCACTTTATGGATAGAATCCTTAGGGAAGTGACCCTCTTTGGCTGGGAAGACAGACTGTCGTGCCAGAGAGGCAGAAGCCGCATCACCCTGAGGAACCTTAAATACTGAGCCACTGCATTTGTTAAAGTCATACAGGGATTGTTGCACTCTGGAAAATTTAGAAGGTTTAGTGGGTTGTTTCCCACTGTGCCCTAATTATTTTTTCAAAGGTCCTGTCCATGGTGACCCCTCGTGATGAACAGGCCAGACGGGGAATGTAATCCCTGTCCGACGAGGATTCAGAATCCATTTTCTTTTGGGACTTGGGTTTTACTCTGAGGACCCTTTCTGCTCATTTTATTAGCTTAGGGCCCTGGTTGGAGGGTAGCTCTCTGCCCAATTCTTTAGGTCCACGAGTTAGGATCTCTTCCAACTCAGGAGGATCCTTTTCTGAAGGATGAGAGAAGCTGTTTTGAGAAGACTGATCTGTGTCCTCCTAAGAGGCTTCCTCTAGCTCTAGATGGGCCCCAGTAGATCTAACTGACTTTCTTTGTTTTTTCGGAGGGGGGAACTGGAGTCAGTCTCTTCCTCAGAGGGAAGCTCACCCTCCTCTCTAAGCTCCATCTAAGCTCCTCTCTAAGCTCCATGTCCAGCTCCTCTGCTTCAGAGGAGGAGCCAATCAAGTCCCTAATGGAGGTTTTCAGTGGGACCTTATGACATTTCTGAGCGGGGGAGGGGGGGGCGGTGTCTCCTTTCCCGTGTGCTTGGAGGCCCCTTTAAAAGACTTTTGCGGGGCTGGGATTCTGGAAGGGCGAGCCCACTTGCTGGGCTGGGGGTTTTTTTTGGCTTGGTTCCCCACAATTCTGGTCAGGGCCCTCATCACCTGCTGTAAAGCGTCCAGTTGGAGCTGCTGGACTGAATCTAGGGCGGGGGTCACTCTTACTGTTTGTTGGGAGGCGCAGGACTCCTCCTCCTCTTCTTTGGATCCGTGAGCGGCTCTCTCCTCATTGTGAGAGCAGGCCCCGGTGCGGCTCTCCTCCCAGGCAGCCGGCGCCACCTCAGTTTCAGTTTCCTTTCCTGTGTTGTCAGCCTCGGCTAGGCAGGCAGCGGTCCGGCAGGTTTTGGTGGTTTCTGCCATGGCTGCAGGTTCCCCCAACGCGAAAGGGTGTATCCCTTAGGGCCAAACCCCACACCTGCTTTGCCCCGGGCTGTACCCTGAGGCCGGTACCAGAGGGCTGGGCTGGAATGGAGCAATCGTGTCACTGGTCTGTTGGCGCCTGAGGGCGCTGTAGAAAGGTGGGAGGGTAGACACCCCCCCCCCCAATTTAATTATAGAAGCCCCTCTTTTGGGGAGCAGGAAAGCCTGTTTGGGTGCAGAGCACCCAGCTGCACTCCTAACCAGTCCAGAGGCAGACTTTCAATTGGGGATTGAGGGCATGCTCTCCCTGCACATGCCCAGTTGAAAGTCAGTGCTGCCTCCTGCTGGCTGTGACAGAGAACACACCCTGCGTCTGAATAACTGGACAAGGAAGCTATAGAAAAAAAACATTCTTAATGAAAAACTACAATACACATATATTATTAAAATAAGGTGGGCCAATTCTTTACCAGATTTGCTTGTCTGTAGGTTTTATTCCTGTCCTGTACCCTTCATCTGTCTGCATGTACACAGCAAAGGTTTGCCTGTATGATCACATTTTGAGATAAATATAATTCTGTGACCTTAGACAGTAGCAAAAAGACGCAAAATCTAGCAAATTTCAATGTCCTTGTGATCCTTGCCCATAAATTGAGAACCTCTGCTGTAAGGCCTATCAGATAAGGTCTGCACAGCACTCAGAATGGTGGGGTCCTGATTAGGACTTTTGTTATTTACCACATGTTATGGTAGTGCCCAACTACAGGCCTAAATATTTAGATGAACCTTATTTTAACATCGCAGTGGGAAAGTATTCTTGATTAGCTTTGAACTTAATACTTACTGGTAATACACCGAAAGCAGCATAGTTGACTGGTCGGATGCAATATGCTTGCTTACTTTTCTGAAGGTACCTTCTCCAAAAATTGCATAAAATTTCATCCTGATTAAAAACAAAAAGTTATTCATCCAAGGTTTCTAAGACAGTTACAAAAACTGTGCTTTTAGAATTCAAGATTTCTGAAAGCAAGTCCTGCGACATTCCCATCACAACCTTGTTATAAGCCACTCAGGGTTCAGCCACATGAGATGCTACTCCACTGTGGGCAACGCTACCATGCAATGCATTGGCTTGTGTGGCCGGAGGCCGTCAGACATTCGCCCCATTTTGGGCAACCACACTACACCCTGCATCCTTGGAAAAAAGCCAGTGCATAGCAAGGGCACAGCAAGGTTGCCCAAAATGGGGCCGCTCAAGTGTCCACTGGTCAAAGTGTGGCGGTTGCAACCGGCCACCACAAGGCAGGCAGGGGTCAGGACGGCCCCTCCACATGTGGCTGCACTCACAGGTTTTGCCTGTCAAGCTAAAAAAAAAACCGACTCTTTTCTACACCAAAACAATTATTTGACCAGATTAATTTTTAATTAATTCTCTGTGTAAACTATTTTCATTGCCTGCAACCTCTTATATAGATGCCAACTTTCAGGCCACTTCATGCATCTAAGGAAGTCAGCTCTTGCTGATGAAAACTCATGCCAAAATATGGACCTTTTCTTGTTAGTCTTTGAGGTGCCACAAGACTATTTTTTTCTATTTTTAAAAAGGTAGAACTAGCGCTCAAAAAAATACTATTATAAAATTATTTCAATTTTATTTATTTTTCCTCATGACAAAAAGATGTGGGTAGAAATTGGACAGGATAAAAACACACAATATGAAGGCGAAGTGATCAGAATGGATTTAAACAAGCTATAAAATGGCACAAATACACTATTCTGATAATTTTTTACTATTTTACTCAACACTAGTCTACATAAAGCAACGATGTGCAAGCAAAACAGGAGTCATGTTCATTCACTGTTCGGTTGTGTAAAGAAATGTCAGCTTCATGACATTTTCTGCCTCATTCACAGTCATTCTTATATGTCAATCACACCTATTGTACTTGATAGGCTTTTGTTTGGGAAGCTTCCATCTCTCATCCTACTCAGTTAAACAAAAAGAAAAAGATCTATACAATTCAGAAGAATGTGCTATATAACTTGAAGTCTCAAAATACAAATAAAGACTCTTTTGTACTAACAAAGCTGATACGTAGATCAACACACCTTCATCTGCGGAGACACTCCTAAAGATTGTAGAGCTTCAGCTTGCTTCCGGAGTATGCATTGAAAGCCTTCGCAAACATACCATTCCCAGCCTTTATCTACAGGGTAACAAAAAAATTAAAATGACTACTATCCTTCTGGAATGCCTAGTTTCAATTTAGCAATGCCTATGTCTATTATATAGGTATATTTACCTTATGCTATTTGCTCAAAGAGTTCAGCTGTTAATATTTTCCATTTCTGAATTTGTATTTTCTGAACCATGGTTCTATACTGGATATTTATTCTTAAACTATAGAGCCCAATCCTGCATTCCAGTCACACTCCAAATTTCACTGAAATCAATGGGAGTTTTGAGCAAGCAAGGAATAAGGCAAGGGCATCACAATCTTCTCGCTGTTTAATGCTGGTGCTAGCCCTTAGTACCAGTACAAGTCAAATTCAATTCATTGTGGGGCCTAATGCCAGTGCCAAGAGGATCATGCCTATAGTTATTTATTTATTTTATTTAATATATTTATACCCCGCCCCTCCTAAAAGCAGCTCGGGGTGGCTAACAAATTTTTAAAAACAGCTTTTAAAAAATTTAAAACAGTTATAAAAATCTCACAAATAAAACAGGGAAAGGACAACAAGAAAATATAAAGAATAATAAAGGGTAGGAGGATAAAAACCCGCTAACCTACCCTCCCCCCCTCCCCAAAGGCCACAAACTCGGCGGAATGTTAAAAGGCTCAGGGCCAGGCGAGCTTCCTCTGGGAGGGAATTCCAAAGGCACGGCGCGGCCACCGAGAATGCCCTCTCCATTGTGGCCCCCCGCTTAACACGGGGGATCTCCAAGAAGGCACCCTCAGCAGACCAAAGGAGCTGCTCTGGGGGGCGGAGGGCGAGGTGATCCCTGAGGCATGAGGGGCCGAGACCGTAAAGGGCCTTATAAATCAACACCAATACCTTGAACCTGGCTCAGCATGCTATTGGCAGCCAGCGCAGAGCCCGGAGCACAGGTGTTATGTGGTCCCGGCGACCTGTCCCCGAAAGGAGGCGGGCCGCTGCATTCTGCACTAGCTGCAGCCTCCGAACCAGGACAGCCCCACATAGAGCGCGTTGCAGTAGTCCAGCCTCGATGTGACAAAGGCATGGACAAGGGAGGCCAGGTCCGGGCCAGAGACGTACAGACGCAACCTCCGCACCAGATATAACTAGTGGAAGGCAGCCTTCGCCACCCCCTCTACCTGCTGCTCCAGGCGGAGATCCGCATCCAGCACCACCCCCAGACTCCGGACCTCTTGAGCTACGGGAGGGCGAACCACCCCAATCAGGGGGGCCGACACCTCCCTCGCTCTCCCCACCACCATCACCTCCATCTTATTGGGGTTGAGCTTCAGTCTGCTCTGCCACATCCATTCTGCCACGGCCTCCAAACACTGGGATAGCAACAAGACAGCAGGGTCTGGGTCAGCTGAAAAAGAGAGGTACAGCTGAGTATCATCAGCATATTGGTGACAGCGCACCCCGAACCCTCTCACAACCTCCCACAAAGGCTGCATATAAACATTAAATAATAACGGAGACAGAATGGAACCCTGTGGAACGCAGCAGGAGCAAGATGTTTCAGCTCCCAGCACCACCCGCTGGCTTCTCCCTGAGAGGAAAGAACGGAACCATTCAAGAACAGTCCCGTCCAGCCCCCCCAGGTCACGCAGCCGCCTCAACAACAGCCCATGGTCCACGGTATCAAAGGCGGCCGAGGGATCTAGCAAGACAAGAAATGTTGAACGTTCTGCGTCCATCTCTCGGTGGAGATTGTCGACCAAGGCCACCAACGCCGTCTCAGTGCCATAGACGGGGCAGAACCCAGATTGAAAAGGGTCCAAGAAACCAATGATGTCTAGATGCACCTGGAGCTGGCTCGTCACTGCCCGTTCAATAATCTTCCCTAAAAAGGAAAGGTTAGAGACAGGTCGGTAACTGGCGAGTGCGTCCATGTCCAACGATGGTTTCTTTAGCAGGGGGCGCACCACAGCCTCCTTGAGGCTGGGCGACAGCCTCCCCTGCTACAAGGATGCGTTAACCACCCTCGCCAGCACCGTCCCCAACGTCTCCCTGGAGGCTTTCACCAACCAGGACGGGCACGGATTGAGTTCACAACAAGTGGCTCTCACAGACCCCAAGACATCCACTGCATCAGCCGGCGTCACTTCCTGAAGCTCCCACCACAAAGATGGACCAGACAGAGCCTCCATCACCTCGCGCTCTCTACCTACTGCCTCTAATCCAGCGTTATGTTACTCCAGAGTTAAAAAGTAGCTTGAGGAAGGTGACCTGAATGCAGTAAAAGAATCTACACACGTACACAAATGCCCATTTCAATTTCAGTAAAAACATTAATAGTTAAGGATTTAGAGTAGCCGGATTTCTGACAGCAGATCAAACCCCCCTCAATTTGGAACATAATTAGACAACTCATCTTCTCAAGAACACTGTTAAGATTCTCTCTCTTTTGCTTTACAAGGCTGAAATGGAAAAAATAATAATCTTTAGCTATATTTTCCTATGTCATTCACTCACTGAGAAACTCCCAACTATTGTGATAAACATATATGCATAAATGATTTGTAATGGCTCTTAAAACACCCGCTAGAACTTGTAGGAAAAGGATGATATAAACAGCAAAAGATCACAACTTGGTTTTCAATGAGGTTGTTTCGGAGTCCTTCCAGACCCCCCCCCTCCTGATTTGTTACCAGGCATTGACACCACCTGAGAACGGGGAGGAGCCACGCCGCCGGGAGACTTCAAAACCAGCGCACCGCCCGGCAGAGCTGAGCCCTTCCAGCTCCCCCCGCTCCTGATTTGTTACCAGGCATTGACACCACCTGAGAGCGGGGAGGAGCCACGCCGCTGGGGGACTTCAAAACCAGCGCGCCGTCCGGCAGAGCTGAGCCCTTCCAGCCCCCCCCACCTCCTGATATGTTACCAGGCATTGACACCACCTGAGAGCAGGGAGGAGCCACGCCGCCGGGAGACTTTAAAACCAGCGCACCGCCCAGCGGCACCGGAGGCGCGTGCTAGGGCCATGCCTAAGGGCTGCGCATGCGCAAGGGCTGTGCCCTTGTGCATGCAGCCTTAGGCGACGGTCAGCGTGGGCTTAAGACTTTGTTATAGGATCTGTGGGAGGGTGATTTAGTTTTGTGGTCAGGGTGGGACGGAAGAGTTTTAGTTTTGTCCTCTTTTAAGTAATCCCTCTAGTACTATGCCTAGGGAAGGCAGGGGTGACAACTAGGTCTCAGGCCAGGCAATTACAGCTTACTGACTGTTTTGCCTTGGCCCCAGTTCCTCCCGGGCCTAAGCGGGATAGTTTTATGCCCGTATCCGTGTGTCCCCCTTTGGAAGATCTTGAGGTAGGACGGGTTTCTTCGGCTGCCAGCTTGGGTACCCTATCCCCTCCTTTGTTGCAGGGCTCCGGGACCTCAGAGACTGGGACTCTTTGCGATGGGCCTGGGTTGGTACTGTTACCCAGGCCAGTTTCTCCTGATTCTTCGCTGCTGACGTGTGCCCTGGCCTTTAAGCAGCAAGGAGAGAGATGGCTAGTTATGGCTGCCAAATCCCGGGCGTCCTCACGGTTTTCTGCGGGCCCCCAGGATTCTTCTATTAATGATAAAATTTGTTCTCTTCAAGCCCAAATAGAAGGTATTGAGTCTCCAGTTAGCCAGGCTGTGGAAGGGGATAATCTTTTGTCGAGCCCATGGCTAGTCGGGCAGGGGGATCTAGAATCGACATGTGCTTCTGCTGAGTCTTTGTCTTCCTTCCCAGACCAGGGTAGGAAGTCTCGGGGGGTAAAGTTAATGTAGGAAAGGGGGGATCTTTTGAGGTATCCTCTGGCTCCCCAATTATGCCTAGAGCTAATCTCTTAGGAATTCAAAGAGGATCCCGCTCCTTGTTACCCTCAACATGTAGAGAAGATGGAGCTCCCCCCAAGTGGAAACACAGGGCGGGGGTTCCTCCAACACCTTCTTGGGTTCTATTGAGAACTCGAGCACCATTTCCCCTGTGACCCAGGAGACACAGACTCAAGTCTGTGTTTGTTCCCAGCAGATAGAAATACCCATGGCCCTTATGGCACGAATCGAGGGGGTGGATTCTAAACTTTTGGCCATACAACAACAGATGACAAGGATTTGGGATTGTGTGAAAGAACTGAGAGGGAACCTCTTGGGTCCTCAGAGAGTGGATCGGACATGCCAAACATCTCCCTCATGTGGCCCAGTCCACCTCAGGGCGTTACCCTTGAAGGCTAAGGAGGATTGGGAAATTACCCCTATAAATGATGGTCTGATCTTTACACTTTACCCTTTGCCATCTGGAGTACTTCCCCCTTGGGACTCAAAATTTTGGATTGCCCACCATATTTCTGTTATTCTGGGTGTTTCTTTTCTGCCCTCCCACATAATTCGTTTTTATTATTTGCCAGCTAGGGGCAGTGTAGCGCGGATAGTTATTTACTTCCGCTCACCTTCCATAGTCGAAAGGCTTTTGTCCAATGCTTATCTTTTTAGCCTGTGGGGGGTCTATCTGGCTAACGTTTATGCCAAGAAGGGAATCGTCCCACTGATGCCGCAAGTTTTGCCCACTATTTTAGTTCCTCGGGAAGGAAAACCTGATTTGTTCCCGTCTTCTAGGGTCAAGTCAGGTATTAGATTGGATACTTCAAATGTTAGTACACTTAAAACTTTGGTTTCAATTAAAGTCCCTGTTGTTCTATCTGTGCCAGTTCCGGCTTGTGGGTCCATTACGTCAGTGGCCTTGGCCTCACCTAAGCGGGCTCATTCATCCTCTAGGGTTTCTTTTTTGGGTAATTCCGCTAAGTCCCTGCCTGTGGTGACAATCCCTCAGGCTCCTCTAAGGACTCAACCCGAAAGTTTACCTGTAGGCCAGGGTTTTCCAGTCCACTCACTTCCCAATGTGTTTTCACCTGCGAGTCAGGCGCTCCAGCTTCAATGCCCTATTGTGGTAAACCCTGGGTTGAATAATGGATAAACCCTGTCGCTTCTCCCTCCATAACATTGCTAAGATTCGCCCTTTTCTCTCTGTCTCGTCTGCCAAAACTCTTGTTCATGCTCTGGTCATCTCTCGCCTCGATTACTGTAACCTCCTTCTCACTGGCCTTCCCCGGTCTCACCTTTCTCCCCTCATCTCTGTCCAAAACTCTGCTGCCAGGGTCATCTACCTCGCCAGTCGCTTCGACCATGTGCAGCCCCTCCTCTCTTCGCTTCACTGGCTTCCCCTTCCTGAACGAATCCTGCACAAGCTCCTAGTCTTCACCTATAAAGCTCTTCACAACCTTGCTCCCCCCTACCTCTCTGCACTTATCGCCCTCCATACTCCAGCCCGTGCACTTCGCTCCTCCTCTGTCCCTTCTCTCACCCTTCCACGCCTTCCCTGCTCCCCTAAGCGCCTTCGTCCCTTCTCACTTGCTGCCCCCCATGCCTGGAACTCCCTCCCTGTCCACATCCGCCTTGCCCCCTCCCTTCATACCTTCAAATCTCTCCTTAAAACTCACCTCTTTCGCTCTGCTCTGTCTGACTCTTTATCCTGCTGAGCCACTATTCCTATACCTACGATCGGTTTACCCTTATCCTTGCAACATGGACCTGCCTGCTGTCATTCTCATCGTAACCAAGCCAAGTACGTGCACTTGAGACCTCGCATCTTCATGAATGTTAGACCCCTTGTCTCTCCCTCTGTTCCCCTTCCTAAGTCTCTCCCCCAGCTCCTGTCTCTCAGATTGTAAGCCCTAGGGGCAGGGACTGTGTCTATTTTATTACTTTGTAAAGTGCCCTGTACACTGCTGGCGCTATATAAATGTTTGTTAATAATAATAATAATAATTATGGTTTTGCTAAAAATAAGTTGGGTTTCCCTCCCAGAGGGGCTTCAATTTTCGAAGAGCTTATGGCAGTCGATCTCGCTTGTAGGTCCACCGTCCGAGGGTCATTGGGTTGATTCTAAATGGTTATATGTGGCAAATCCAGATTAAGAAGTTCTTGCCCTTTTTAGGGTTTAATTTTAATTTAGCTAAATTTATAGAGTGTATATTTACTGTATTTATGTGGTTAGTTAAGCAATGGCCTATGGCTATGCTGAAATAAATGATGATGATGAGGTTATTTCATCTTTAGTTGCCTGTATCTAATACACTAATATCAGTTCTTTGGTGCAGGGACTTGGATATTAATTTGGGTAGGGACATCCCTTGTGTCTCATTAGGTCTCTGCCCATTACAATCTTATGTTTAAAAAATAGAACTTCACAATAACAGCTTTTTCATACTTTCTATGGAACCCAAGTTGTTACAGTAAAGCAAAATGAAGGACATGGTGTTTGCAGTGTTCTAGAGTTATTAGGGGACCAGAGTTTTAAATTAAAAACAGGGTACAATTTACAAGCAAGGGTACATCTGGTTCTTTCCCTTCCCTAGAAGGAAAGTCTGGACCCCACTACAGTAATGAGCAAGGGAAAACAGTACTTACCCTCTGTATATTCTTTACTCTTCCCTCCCACAGAATTTAATAAATTTAAAATGCAGGAAACATTAAAACAAAAATAAACTGTCTCAAAAATAAGGATGGAAATAGTTTCTGCATTCTATTTATTACCTCACTCCAAGAGAAGCTGCCATTTTTATTTATTATTAATTATTATTATTAATTTGGTCAGCACTTATTACTCTCCTTTCTGGGTTTTGTCCTTTGAATTTTCTGCATTTGCTTCCAACCGAAAGCTGGGCTACAATATGGAAGGGGAGGGGACTAGTGTGGTAGTGGCTCCTGCGCAGGGGTCTCCTATTTTCTATATGGTGATTTTGTTTTTCATTCTGTTCGGTATTCCTGGTGTTGGGGTGGGGTTTAGTGGTGATATAACCTGATAGGGTTGTAAATTGCACCACAAAATATTGTGACACCTCGTAGAGGTCCAGCTATATGCCAGGATATGGACAGCTTCTGTATTAATAGATGCATATTTTTGTTATATGAGAATATCTTTTATTATTGTACTGACAAATATATAACAATAAAAATAAATAATAATAAAAAAAGAAAACTACTCCTGTTCCCCACCAGCCCACTTATCAGTGGAAAGCAGGAGCACAAACACACAAATCCCAGATTGCCCAGGGCAGCTGAGCACCTCAGGCTTATGATCGCTGCATTGTGGCCAATTCTATTAAAGTGATTATTCTATTAGGGCTAATTTCTGTTGAAAACAATGGAGTGGCTCTTTTTACTGGGATCATAAAAAACAAAAGGGGGGTTATTTTAAAAGGGGTTCATTATATCAACGTTATTTCACCACCGCTCCGTAAAAAGTACAGCAGCACTGTTGCTAGCATAGTAGACAGAACAGCATGTTGCAAGAGGTCATGTGTGCTGAGATTCTTTTAAAAAGGCTGTAAAATCCAGATTTTAAGTGGCATGCTGCAAGCAGGCCACTCTTCAAAGTTTCAGCAACAGCCTGACAACACATCTCTTTACAGTAATACTGTTACACCTGTCTGCTGTCTGCTACTTCACCTCTTGAATGAGAAAAACAGAGAAGCAGCAGAGGCACTATCCTACATCACCTGTTCTGTACATTCCTGTAGCGCAAAAAACCCCACATTTGCCCATCTTAACCAAGGGTGTTAACAAACATGACGGTGGCCTGCTTAGGCCCGTGGGCCATCATCACAATTTTGGGGGGCAATCCAGATGTTTGCCCAAAAGTTCTCCCAGGCGTGTTGGCAACTACCTTGGGCTGTGATCCGAGAGACCTCCGAATCACAGCCCGGGCTAGCAGCCAACACGCCTGGGAAATGGCCTGCCCAACTGGGCTGAAGCAGGCTATCATTTATTTTTATTCATTTTGTTACATTTATAGCCCGCCCTTCTCACCAATGACAACTGAGGGCAGCAAACAATAAATATGCATATTAGATCATCATCAATATATCCTGGTCTGTAACTAAACAACTACCCATCCACCCCAACTAACCCACCCCTCCCTCCCACCCACCAAACGCCTGGCAGAATAAACAAGTTTTACACTGCCGCCGGAAAGCGAGGAAATCCCGACTACGGCTTATCTCCACCAGGAGCGCGTTCCACAGCGACGGTGCGGCTGCTGAGAACACCCACCTCACCCGCCGATAACACAGGACCGCAAGGAGGGCACTCCCAGGTGACTGAAGGAGGTCGCCCAGGGAATGAGGCGATCCCTCAGATACACAGGGCCAAGGCCACGTAGGAATTTAAAGGTCAAAAACAGCACCCTGAATTGGGCCCAGAAGACAATAGGCAGCCAGTGCAATGTCTGGAGAACTGGACGAATGTGCTCCCTGTAGCCCATCCCAGTTAACAGGCAGGCCACCACATTTTGCACCAGCTGCACTCTCCAAACCGTCATCATGGGCAGCCCCACACAGACCACATTACAGTAGTCTAGCCTCGAGGTGACGAATGCATGGATGATGGTGGCGAGATCAGAGTCCAAGACGTATGGGCGGAGCCTCTTCACCAGTTGTAGTTGGCGAAAAGTGCTCCTGGCCATAGCGAACACCTGTAAATCCAGGCACAGCTGTGGATCCAGGAGCAGCCCCAGGCTCCGCACAGATGGAAACAATGGAGGGCGGAACCCCCCAATAATGGGGGTTTCCCCTCCCTCAGATCATGAATCCCACCCACCAAATCACCTCTGTCTTGTCAGGATTGAGTTTCAATCGGCTCGACCTCATCCAGACCCCCACAGCGGCCAAACAACAGGACAGCAACAAGACTAAGTCAGTTGAAAAAGAGATACAGTTGGGTGTCATCTGCATATTGATGGTAGCGAACCCGCCCACTGCAGACAACATCCCCAAGCATCTGCGTGTATACATTGAATAGGAGAGGGGTCAGAATGGAACCCTGCAGGCCCCACATGAGACAGCACCAGGGGTGGTCCCCTAGTACAGTCCCCTAGTATCACCCACTGAGATCTTCCTGCCAGGTCTAAACGGAACCACTGTAAAACAGTGCTGTCCACCCCAGCCAGGTGCAGCAGACGAGTTACCAGCATCTTCTGATTCACTGTATCAAACGTTGCTGATCCAATAGAACCAGCAGGGTCATACAACCATTATCTAGCTCTACCAGGAGGTCGTCGACCAAGGCCAAAAGCACAGCCTCCGTGCCGTAACACAGATGAAAGTCAGACTGCATGGGATCCAGAAAATTAGTGCAATCTACATGCGCCTGCAGCTGCCGGGCCACTACCCATTCAATAACCTTCCGTAAGAAGGAAAGGTTAGAAACAGGCCGGCAACTCACCATGGCACCAGCGTGAAGCAATGGTTTCTTGAGAAGGAGCCAGACCACAGCCTCCTTAAGGCAGTCCAACGCCCCACTCTCCCGAGAGATGTTGATCACCCCAGCCAGCACCAGCCCCAATGTCTCCCTGGTGGTCTTAACCAATCTGGACGGGCAAGTATCTAATTCATAAGTCGTAGCCCAAACAGACCCCAGCACATCCACCACCTTACCTTGGCAGGTGTCACCAACTGAAATTCATCCCACAAAATCAGACCCAACGGAGCATTCCTAACCTCTGGCTCTGCCACTGTCTCCAAAACGGCGGAATCAAAGGGTATTTTCAGACGTTACAAGATCACAGTCAACCACAGTCAATCCCGCGGTGGGGCCAAAGCGCCCAGAATGTCTGTTTCGCGGGCGCCAGATGTTCACCACAGTCAATCCCCACCAGGGGTCAAAAATAACGACGCTTCCAGAGCTCCGGCCCGGGCCATCTCCGAAAGCGAATCAATATTGGGGGGATCACAGCAAGGGAGAAAAGACTGTTTAGAACAGCTAGTCTGTGTGACTACTTTTAATACTTGTTCTAATAGATTGAAAAACATAATTAAGAACAACTGGAATATAGTAAATCATATAGTGGGTTGTGATATTCCCCCTTTATTTGCCTACAGAAGAGGAAAAAATCTTAGTAATTTTTTGGTTAGAGCTAGGGCTCCAAAACTGGCACACAGAACAATAGATAAAAAAATTATTATTGGAAATTTCCCGTGTGGACAGTGTGTAAACTGTCCTTTTAGTCAAAAAATAAAAAGTTTTGAAGATGGTTCTGGAAGAAAGTATATAATTAAGGACTTTATAAATTGTAATACAGTGGGAGTGGTCTATGCGATTGAATGCCCATGTAAGAAACTATATATAGGAAAAACTGCCAGAAATTTGAGAATAAGAATATCAGAACATCGTAGTAAACTAAAGAATCGATCCCCAACGGCACCTTTGGTGGAACATTTTAATAGTGTACATAAAGATCAAATTAATTTTTCCTTTTGGGGCATTGAGAAAATGACCCTCCCAGTCAACCCAGAGATCTTGGCAGAGCGTGAGAGCTTTTGGATAATTACTTTAGATACTATAAATCCCCGTGGGTTAAATGATCTACTTGATACAGTGTTATGAAGAATTAGGGATTTATAGATTTGTAGTATGTTAATAAAGGAATTTTGTTATAAGGAACATATTCCATTATGATTATAAAGGAATTTTGTCTCAAAAGGCCAGGGTTTTTTTTATGTTAGAATTATGTTCTCAGTTGGAGGAGCCTAGTAGCCTTGTAGGGGTTTTTTAGTCTTGTTCACAATTGGAGAGAAGATCATCCTAGAAAAAAGCCCTTTAACTTCCAGTTAAAATGATATGGCAAAATATATGCTAGGGTAAAGAAGTGGGAATATAGGTCTGTTTGGAAATGCTGAGAAAGAAAAAGAAGAAATAGGGAACATAGTAGTATTATTAAAGGTTTATTATCAGGGTAGGTTTTTCCAGCTTAGTAAAGGCCTCTTTAGCTTCTTGTCTAGTGGTTTTGGTAGAACTAATGTGGGATCTAAGATGCTATAGTGTAAGTTAGAATAGGAATCCTACAGAGGAAAGAAAGGAAAAGGGAGAATTATAGGATGAGTATAAGGGCAGGTTTTTCCAGCCTTATATAGAGTAGTAAAGGAAATCATCCTAGAAAAATGTGGGATTAAAGAAGTCATAGTATAAGTAAGAATGGGAATGCTACAGAAAAAAGAAAGGTAAAGGGAGAATTATAAGGTATAAGGGCAGGTTCTTTCAGCCTTATATAAAGTAGTAAAGGGGAAATGCTGAAGAAAGGAAAGCAGAGAAAGGGAATCTAATTTACTAATTGGAGGACTATTACAGGAAATCCTCCTTAACTGTTTAGCATGTTATCCTATGGAGGTGTAGCCTGTGATTGGACCAATTACCCTTTAAAAGGAAGCAACAGTTTTTGACCTTAATGGCAGTTTGTAGCTTCAGTCCGTCTGTTAGCAGAAAGAAAAGGCTTCAGCAGAAGTGTTCAGACGGATCCCACAGGGTTTAGAGGGACTATAAAACAGAGAGCTCAGGTATGTAATAAGTTGTGATTCTTTTAAAGGATTAAAAGGATAGAAAAGGAAATTGAAAATTAACATATCTTTTCCTTACTTCTCCCTGAACTGTAGCTGAGAAATAAACCTTGAGGGGAGGAAAAAATACTTACCCAAACAAGAAGTACAAAATGAAAGGACAAAAGAACTAGTAAGGAATTTACTCACTTAAGGATTAATGAAAGATTTTAACACTGGTAGTAATTTGGGGAGAGACTCCCTCTAACCATTTAACATTTTTCTAGCACTATTATAAGGGCTGGTGTAAGGTTTTAAAACTGATAGTAGTATGGGGGTTGGCATCCTCCACCTGTTGAGCATTTCTCTAAATATAATTATCATGGGAATGATTACTACATGTTAAGTACAATGTAGATATGAATGCTTATGATAAAGCAAAAGTCAAGGACCTTTTCCTTAATATGTATAAAGAGATACTTGTTAAAATATTTCAGTATTTGTCTAAACTATATTACTCTAGATTTTGGATGTAAAGCAGTTGTCCTATAACAAAAAGAAGTTGGAGGTGAAAAGAACCTTGAGGAAGCTATTCTTTAGCGAAACGTTGGGCATAGAACTTTTCCAACTTTGGATTCATCTGCTGCTGCTTCTTCTGTTTGGTTAATCTTACTGAAAGTATTTCTTTGGTTGTCTGCTTGTTTTGGACTGTATTATATCACTTGCCGATTCATTGACTTATTCGGTAGACTTGTATTGAATCATCTGTTTTGATAGACCTGCATTTCATTATTTGCTGTTGTTCATTAAACTTTATTATTATTATTTTGAACATTTGTTGTTTAAATAGAAGCAATTCTTTTGTTTACTGTTTAGGCAACGAACACCACCACAGGCCGGGGAGGGAAATTTAAAGGGCACACAGCAGCAGGGGGACGTGACAGGATGGAGCGAGGTGGAAGGGAAAGGAGAGCGGAGGGCGAGAGAGCAAGGGAGGAGGAGAAGGAGGTGCAGGCAGAGGGGGCAGTGGTCGTGCTGCACATGGAGGCAGTGGAGGGACGACAGCGACAGCAGCAGCAGCAGCAGTCAGGACGAGCCGCCCCGGCGCCTTCCGGGTGCTTTGACCACAGCCCGGGATCGGTGTAACGTTTGTTGCGCTGCCCCGGGCCGTGGTCTGCCAGTCTGATTCCCTGCCGTGGTCCCGTCACGTCACGTCTGTTTGGGCCTTTCTTGCCCATGGGGGGTGGTTAGCCGGTTTGCCACCGCTGGGAATCCACTGTGGTGAAGCGGGAGCCCATAACGTCTGAAATCACCCAAAGTCATGCTCAATGCGAGCAATTTTGTCCGCAAACTACACTAAAAACAGGTAAGGTAAATTTTATTGGTAAATTTTATTGTGGCTATAGCTTTCGCCTTTGCCAAATAGAATCCACATATGCCAACTTCAACAAAAATAAATAAATAAATAAATAAAAAACCCTAAAAACATCCATTATCATTACAAAACTTCTATAAGTAACATAATTACAAACATAAGGGGATTACAAACAATTGCTACGCAAAGGCTGCAGACTCTAAAACAGTCAGTAAACACAGATTACCAATATACTATACAGGCCTTATATAAGCAACATTATTGGATAATTGCATCTAATAGTAGCTGCTTGCTGTGCAAAAGCTGCAAATTTCGCCACAGCAACACTGTCCTTTTGTTGACAAAGTCAAATCTATTTTTCTCATTTAGGAGAGAGAAAACACTTCTTCAAGAGGGGAACAATATGCTCCATTCTAATATCCCTAAAGTATAAGCAATCAATAACATAATGAGTGATATCCTCTAACATATTTAACCCATAGGGGCAAATCCTATTACTTTTTGGGATATCAAGATGACAGCCGGCAGTAACGGCAGTAGGCATCTGCTCAAAATGTAATCTTGACAGCTGCACACGACCTAAGAGGTTTTAAATCCAACAAAAGGTAACCTGCCATTCTACTGTCAGGCATCCATAGATGGTATAAGAGGGAGATCCTACTTCTCCACCCCAGTTTCTAATCTCAAAAGAACTGCCGGCAATGAGTTAGGCAGTCCAAGAACGGATCTCAAAAATTTATTTTGTGGGATTTCCAGGGTAATACCTATTCCGTGTCCCCAAATTCCAATGGCATAAGAAATCTGGGAGACCACCTTAGCCTTAAAGGCTTTGATAGCTGCAACAATCAACCTAGCACCATGCTTATTATGAAACCTCTTGATCGCAGCAGTTGACTGTACAGCATTAGCCCTAATAGCTATCATATGCTCCTTCCAACCAAGGTTGTCTGAAAATACCACCCCTAAATAACAATAGGATTTTACAACCTCTATTCTAGTGCCTACAATAAATCAAGCATATACCTTGCATTGTTTATGCCATTTGAGGATCTTAGCCTTCTGGTAGTTAATCTAAAACATGTCGCAGCAGGCCTTGGACGAATCCAGTTCCAGGTGGACACAGACCGGACTAACTAAGCCCTGCACCACTCGGAACAGCTCCGCTAGATGCGACTGAACAGGTGCTATGAAGGCAGCAAATAATAGTTTCTTTGCTGCCCGTACAGCCGCAGCATAGGCTCTCAAAAACGCTCTATGTCGCAATCGGTCATCTTGGGCACAAGTGCAGCACCACCATCGTTCCAACCACCTCCCCTCATGCTTCAACTACCCAGGTCCTCTGTAAACCAAGGCGACCTGCAGTGACAAAAGGCTGGCAGCGAATGCCTAGAAGCCACCTGATCAATTGCCTTTGCCAGCCAAATATTCCAGAAGGCCACAAGGTCATCGATGGAGCGGCTGTCAAGGTCTACAGGCAAATCCTCCAGAGCGTTCAGGAACCCATTCAGTTCCATAAGTCTCTGAGGGCGGACCATCCTAATAGGCCCTCCCTTAGAGACAGGTAGATGTGCCAGGATGCAAGCCCACAGGAGGTAATGGTCCAACCACGGCAAGGATGAACACGTGCCACTCCCCAGTCATCGGATCCCCCACCTCAAGGTCAGTGCAGAAAATCAAGTCCAGAGTATGCCCCCCCCGGACAGTCCCATGGTTGCCATGAATTCCTGCTCCACCCCATACAACGGCCTCAGTATGGATGTTGAAGTCTCCCAGAACAATAAGCCTAGGAGACCTCAAGACCACATCCAAGACCAGAGTGGCTAGAGCAATCAGGGAGACTGCTGTGCAGTGGGGAGTATGGTACACAAGAAGAATCCTCATTCTTCTCCCAGCCGGACTCCCCAATCTGTTGGACAAATCGAACACAAGATGGAGGTCCTCTATCCCAGACTCAGTCTGCACCGAAAACCTACGAGCAGACAAGCACGTCCTAAAAATAATGGCTACGCCACCTCCCCGATCCTCTAGCCTGGGCTGGTGCTGGACAGGGTATCCGGCTGGAACGAGGTCAGTCAAAATTGGCCCTGGCATCTTGTCCAGTCATGTCTCAGTCACACGCACAAGGTCAGCTGCCCAATCCAGAATAGAGTCGTGGATTATAGATGATTTATTGGCAACCGACCTCGCATTCAACAGCACCAGTGACAGGCCAGTCACCAGAGACCACAACCTCCTGATTACCTGAGCTGGGGGGGAGGGAGCAGAGCGGGGGACAGGTACCAACCACCGGCCGCTCTGCTCATGACGGCATCGCCCTCCCACACCCACTTGGTCCATAATTCTCCCGGCCCACAACCATCCCCATCGCCACTGCTTCCTCCCCCAGCAGATCACCATCAGCCAGCCCCCCACTCCCCGGCAGCCCTTCCACCAGGGTGGTAGGGGGACCCACCCCCCTTCTTACCATCGTTTTAACAACCCCCTCTCCCCAACAACCACAACCAACCCCCTCCTTCGCAAAACATACCCCCACTCATCCCCCCTCCCTCCCCATCCCCTTCTCCTTCAACCTCCTCTTACCGAGGGGTGAATCCCCACACCCCAGCCACTCTCACTGGTAGCCTGTGTGGTAGCCTGTCCAGTTCAGAGTGGCCACCATGGCTGCCCACAATGGGGTGGAGCAGGCCCCTGGGCGCAGCCTGGGGCCAGCCAGCAGCATATCCGTGCGGCTCCCCTCAGTCATGTGAACATTTGTTCCATGGTCAGACCCAATCCCGACCATCTGCAGCAGCTTGTGACAGCAGCGCTCCACCATCACGTTTGTTTTCACCACAAGTTAACAAGCAGAACTAAAAAGTAGGCCAAAATCTTGAAGTTAATTACTCCACTGGACTTTACAAAGTCATAACTAGTTTCGGGATTGCGTCTTCATATGAACTAAAATTGATATAAGATTACACAAAATCTGGACGTAGTTATATTGACAAAACAAGCTTACCAAGTTTTTTTCCCTTCCTCAATCCTCTGGAGATTGTCTGGACCCTTGCATTAGGAATAACATTAGTCTCTGAAACCTCTTGAGTCCTCTGCAAGATAAATTATGTAGAGACTGCATTAGCAGAACTATTTCTTATTTGCACAGTCTATCCCTAATTCTTTTTTAAATAGCACATTTGCAGTTCGTTCAGAGAAAAACCATTTTGGCACTTTTAGCGCAAAGAAAAAATGTGCAACCTGAAAATGGAATATTAACAGTACATTGGTTACTTACCTCTATAACACTGTGGCAAGACTTGCAATAAAATCTTCCTTCCTCTGTAAGACCCCAATTGATATCAGAACACTGGAAACAAGGTTCATTATAGTCTCTCTAAGGGGAAGTAAAAGCAAACGTTAGAGTTTTATGATTTTTCGGATTCAGACTTATTTACAACCAAATAACAAAGAGTCATCATGGTTTGTTCGAGTTTTATAGGAAAAGTTAGTCCAAATAAGTTCTCACTTATTTAGAAGCTTTTGATTAGATCAACAATCACAGAGCATTCAGGGTATATTTTCCAAGTTAAAGGGTGTTAATAAACAGCACAATAGCTATCCACAAATGAGTGGATATCAGACCATTTATTAGGTCAAGAACAACGCCATGCGGGTTAAGGCATGAACATGTGTTGGCTCCCAAGTCAGCTTGGCTCCTTCTCATTAGGGAAAGAGGAGTGGGGACCGCAGATAGAGCGCAGAAGCTCTGTGCGTTGGCTGTGAGCCCCGAGCAGAGCTCAGCCCAGCATGGAGAGCGGGGAGAGGGACGAATAGCATTGTTTTCAATCTACGAGTATCCCTGGCACGCACCAACATGTCTGTATATTGGATGCTGTCACCCACAGACTTGTGGGTGAGCGTCAAGGACACTCACAGTTTGAACACGAGGCAACCACCCCGTTTATTTTCACTCAAAATGGTGCTTAAATACCCAACATCCGCTAAAAGTTAAAAGAGCTAATGGTATGCACCCAAAAGTAAAAAAATTTAAAAAGAAATTTAACTTTGAAAAATCTATTAGTCAGGCCTTTTATTATCCAGGTCAACTTTTGTACACGACAACAGCACCAAAGCACAAGATAGATACCAAAAACAAATGACCCAGGACATGAGAGGAAACATCAAAATTATCTATAGCAAGCCATAGATATATAATTTCCTGAAAAAGCAGTTAAGGAATACAATTGTAATTGTAATTTATCGGATACTGGGTGACGCCATGATCCATAAATAAGAAATAAATCAAACAAGACAAATACATAACAAGAAACACAAACAAGTATAAGACCTGATAAGCAGTATATGTAATGTATCTAGCACTCAGACTGGAAACAAATTTGGATCCTAGCACCTCAGCCTGATAAGCAAAGAAGCCAGCCACTTCACTAGAGACTCATTAGTCTGCTGGAACAGCCATATTAATTTTCCAGAATTAGATAAAAACCCAACATCAGCAAGTACAGACAAAAATCAGACATTTCCTAATATCATTATACAAAGGGTACAATAAAATATAATGGACTGTGTCCTATTGGACATCTTTACAGTGTGGACATTTCCTTTCTGATCTTGGTACACCTTGTCTACGCCCCTCAGTAATGGCTGTGCACTTTTGCGGAGTGCTCAAATTGGTTAAGGCTATAATGTAAAGGTTTTTTAAGATCAAGCCCTAGATCTCTCTCCATAACCCCCACCCTTTGCCCAGAGACTGTACTGGGGAGGTATCCGAGCAAGATGCACTGATTCTAAATCGTTTTGGGATGAGATATTTCGTATTCTTTGGGATATTTGTAACCTGTCAAAAGTTGAAAGGGGTCTCAAGTCATTTAATGTATAACAGGCCAACCCTATTTGATTAAGAAGATTAAAGACATACCGCAACCAGGGTGACTTACTAGGAAAGGAAGTAAGTTAGCTCTTCAACAAGGCACAGTTTAGGAAGTCTGAGGGGGGAAATATTTTACACCAGAAAGAGAGTAAACTATCTGGATTTTGGTGATAATAGCCTCTTGGCCAGTTTCCAACCTTAAAAAGGCCAAGGCCACTGAGGGTGGAAGAACCAGTAAATCGTAAGAGCTTATTCTGAGGAACCTCAACTGAAGCGTCATACTGCAAGCCCCAAATCTCTGCTCCGTAAAGAAGCTGTGTGGTGACCTTGGCATTGTTATGCCTCTAACAGGAGTTTAAGGAATACAAAGAATGCAGGAAAGTTTTCAGGAATAAAAGAAGAAAGGGGATGAACTGAATTTCAAAATCTTAAATCTCATTAGGAAAAAAGAGGTAATCAGGCAAAAATATATATATTTTAACAAACAAGTTGTTGGAAAACACTGATCTCCTACAACTGCCAGGGAAAGAACAGGCCCAGTCAATAAAGCACTCCCAGTTGCTTGCACATGTCTACATGGGGACCAAACAGGCTTAGGGCGGATTCAGACGTGTCTTTAAATCGCACAGAAGGCTCGGCGGCATAGTGCGATTTTAAAAACCCTGCACTTCCGGGCTGGTGTGAATGCGCTGAGCGCGCACATTTCCACCTAGTCCGAATGTTTGGAGCGCGGTTTGAAAAGCTGCTCGGAGCAACTTTTCAATCCGCACTCCAAACATTCAGGCTAAGTGGAAATGTGCACGCTCAGCGCATTCACACCAGCCCGGAAATGCGGGGTTTTTTAAATCGCACTATGCCGCCGAGGATTCTGTGCGATTTAAACGCACGTCTGAATCCGCCCTTAGGCATTAGTGTTTGTTCAGCTGCAGAGAAATAAACATTACTATTTTCAAGGAAAGATGTTAGCGTCTTTGTCCATCCTAGATTGTACGCCTTTTTTTAGTAGGGACCTGTCTCTAGTCATCACTAGTCACTGTGATGCACATTGCTGATGCTATATAAACAAACAATAAATCAAAGTTTATTGCAACTATCTCACGTTCCCACTTATGCTTAAGAAACTTCAGCAAAAAAAATCTAACAGCTGCTCTTGATAAGTCAGCTGCTCTTATCAGTCTTTCTAAACTGCCCTCATTCATGCACACAACTATTCTGCAAATGAGTCTAGTACACAGCTACAATATCAGTTCACATGTATAAACACCACAGACCTGAAGAAATCATCTCTCTTTCCAAGACCAAGCCTCCCAAGCTCCAAACACCAATCCGTAAACACCAACAACCCTTCACCACCCAACCAAGGGGCAGTTATAATAGGGAATGGCAGCGCAGCTACACTGGGGGTCCACACTCCCTTGGTGCAGATGCATCCCCTGCTGCTGAAAGGAGGGCTGGGGAAAAGAGGGCATTCCATCTGTGACACCCGGGCTAGGGGCATAGTCAGGTTGGAATGGACCCTGGTGCAGAAGATGGAATGGGACCCCTCACTCCTTCCCCAGTGGCAGAGACGCAGGGTGTTTTTAAATGAGCAAAGCGATGGGGGTAGGTGGGGAGGATGAGTTCATCGCCACAGCGTGCCACTGCTGTGGCGCACCCATGCAGGTGGAGTGCGTAGGAAGAGATTCAAACAGGCGGCTCCCAGAGCGGCTACCACAGACACAGAAGCAGCCTCCACGCCGCTCTGCCACGGACTATGTGGGAAGGGAGAACGCGCTGGGCTGTCCTTTGCAAATGACACGTCTCTGGCGTGAGCCCTGGGGAACCTGGTCTCCCCAGAGCTGGCCCTGTTCACTGTGCCGCCATTTACGTGGGCAGGGACTCCACGGCCACCGGAGCTATTTGGCTTGCTCCACACAGAGCGCTCCGGATTCCCACGCGGTGCTCTGTGCGTGGCCACAAGTGGGGGCTTCATGGCTCAAGGGAGCGCCCATACAGCTTGCTCCACCTTCAGATGGGCGGTGGCCCATGCGGGGTACCATTTCATCTGAAAACACCCACAGTTGCACCAAGCAAAATGAGCCCCCCAGGCTCCTGGAGCAGCTGAACCATCTGCCCCTATTACAGCTAAGCCCTTTTGAGCAGGGTCCATTCCAGTCTAGTTTCGACCCTGCGCTCGCTCTGCGTTCCTTCTCCCCAAATTACCTCCCACCCAACAGACTAATAATCCCGCCTCTCTCCGGCTCCACTGAGCTGCCTCCACTGATCAGCCCCCTCCTCCAACCCATTCTCAAAGATCAGCCCCCCCTTCTCTTCTCCCCTAAAACCCACTGACCTGCCCCGGCTCCTGCTCTTCTTTTCTCAACCTCATATTTAACCACCCACCTCTCTCCCTACCCACCACCTCCCTTCTCCTCCCCAGACCGCTCCTAGTCTCTGCCCCCGTCCCACTAAGCCCAGCCTAGTCCTACACCCCCGGGGATCCAGGCAGCGCCTAGCGCCGAGAGCAGCCACCCGCCTCTTACCGTTTCCTCTTCATCCATGGCTACTGAGCGCGCGCTTCAGCGCTGCCTGGGGCCATGCGCCATAGCAACCACAGGGGCGCACTGACTAGTCTTTCCGGCCGGGAAACACGTCCCCGACGCTCGGGTTCCGGCGGCAGGAGAAGAAGCTACTGTTGCTTCCTTCCCTGAGATGCGGCGGAAACGTATTGCTGCTGTAGTCAGGCCCTGCCCTGAGCTTCCATGCGTACAACGAGTCTCTTTCTAGGAAGCCGAGGTTAGGGTTGCCACTTATGAAAAATACATGTTGCAGGGCGTGCTATGGCACCCATGCAGGCCCTGCAACGTGTATTTTTCATAAGTGGTATGGGAAAATATAGGTGGCAACCCTAGCGGGGTAAGCACTGGAGGCGGACAGAGCTGAGCTACCCTGGGTTGGGGGGGCTGAGGGGCAGCCCCAGAGCACCCATCACGCCCTGCAGAAAATCCCATGTCATGAGGGACTGCAGTTTCCTGAGTGCTGACAGCTAAAGGGGTGAAATGAAGCATTGTGTTAAAAGATAAAGAAACCAGAGATCTAGACCCTGTCTCCCCTCATTTTAAACAAAAGTTGCCTGTGTCCCTGACCTGTAATGCCAGAACTGTCTTGTGATGTTAAGGTGTTTGCTGAAAACCTGCTGAGAACCTCAGCTTTAATTTAAATAGGAGTACGTTTCTGGGTCTGGTGGTTATACAGCTTAAAGGCCCAGAAACAAGAAGAAAAGAGTTTTGTTTTTGTTTTAAAAAAAAAAGGGGGGGAGGGTTTAAAAAGAGATCACAATTTCTTAAGTCAATTTTAAGATTTTGGGGAGGTGAATACGGACTGCTGATCACAGCCACACATCATTATGAATGTATACTGAGCACTATGCAATCATTAAGCACAGACTCAATCCACCTTGCAAGAAAGACCAGTAATCTCATGTAGCCAAGAATGTCCTTTTCAGCCATATAATTGTCAGTGTCCAAGGGAGTGATGTGGCTAGCTCCATGTCTGACCTTACCCAACTCACTGGATCAGAAATCCATTTACAGTTGGGTGGACTAGAAGCAGCCAAGCAAGACTTGAACCCCACTGCCTTTAGGAATATAATTCAGCCTCTTAACTACTCAGCCACCAAATCCATGTCTTTTACACATCCGCTCAAATTATTGGGGAGCCAGAGCAACTCAGTGGCTTGCAAGGTGGACTACGACCTTGGTGTCCTTCAAATATTGGCTTCATTCGTTTGCCATAGGCAAGCTCCTGTGTCACATCCTGGACCCTCCCATTTATAAAACGAGGTTCTGGTAACAGGCCTATCCAGCTGGTTAGTGTCGTTAGAATAATTGGGCTGGAAGAGACCTCAAGGATCCACTGGTCCCAGTGGCTGCACTAAGTTAGTATCCACTAGACCTAAACCATCCCCAACAAATATTTATCCATCTTCCTTTTTAAAACCTCCAGTGACAGAAATTCCATAACTTCATTTGGGCAATTATGTGCTCTGGGCACTGCTGGCCTTTGACAGTAGCATAAGGTATGGATGATGCACTTGATGACATATTCTTGACTATTTTATTTATGTGCTGTGTAAATAAATAGCCCATCCTCTCCACCCTACACTGGCTCCCTTTATGTGAACGCATTCAGCACAAGCTCCTGGTTTTCACCTTCAAGGCTCTTCATGGCGTTGCTCCCCCATATCTCTTCACTCTTGTATCCTGCCACACTCCTGTCCAGGAGCTTCGCTCCTCCTCTGCCCTCACCCTCACCTGCTCGCGAACTCCTTGCTCCTCTAAACATCTTTGCCCCTTCTCTCTTGCTGCCCCTCATGCCTAGAACTGCCTCCCTGGAGACATTTGTTCTGCTACCTACCTACCTCCCTCCCAACTTTCTAATCCCTCCTGAAAACCTACCTCTTCCTTCAGGCTTTCCCTAGCTCATCATGAGTAAAATTGCATCCTCTTCCCCCTCACTCAGAATCTAGTTCCCTGTAACTAAGTGAAGCACGTGCACCTGCAGCTTTTCAACCTCATGAATGTACTCTTGTCTCTCCCAATGTTTGCCTCTCTCTTATCTCCCCCTCCTTTGTCTCTTAGGCCATTTTAAAATGAGATGCTCCCATCCCACTCATGTCCACCCAGTGGAAGTATCCTGTTCCTGCAACCCTCGCACCTCCACCCATCTCCACCCCCCACACATGGAGCAACTGGGAAAAAGGTGAGTTGCTCCATTCATAGAGGTGGGTGGAGATGAGTGTGCGCACATCTGCTCTCACAGCCCCCGCACATGGACCACCACCACCACCGATGGTCCGTTTAAAAATGACTTTAGATTGTAAGCCCCTGGAGGTAGGGACCTGTCTATAACTATTGATTGTACAACACCAGCTACACAGCTGGTGCTATATAAATAATATATAATAATTAATAAATAATAGTGTATAGGATTTTAGTAGTTTAACGTGTTACTTCTTAACTATCAATGGCTTGGTTTTATGTCACACCAAGAAAAACGGTTCTGAAACATTTTTTTTTAATTATTGGTTTTGCAGTTACATTACCATGGCAGCCAATGGAGCGTCCCACAATAATTATATTTATTTATTTATTTTATTTATTTAATTTTTACCCCGCCCCTCCAGCAAACAGCTCGGGGTGGCTACACACCTTTGACTTACCTTCTTGACTATCACCTGAGAAATGCTTCTGTGCCTCAGTTCAATAATCCATGATGGGACCTTTTTACATTATCACAGAACAATGTTATTTAGAGAAGGAAAAGTCCTGTTGTCCTTAGTATTTATTACTTTATTGTACCCAAAAATGTATTATGTGCCTAGCAGTGCCACCGTTGCTCATCAACATCAGTAAGAGCAGAGCCACTGACTTCAGTGACTGTCTCTATGCGTAACGTTTACCTGTATTCCTGCTGCCTAACATGGGGACAAGCCTTACATTTGGTCTCTTCAAGAACAGATTTTGCTATGGTGGAAACATGGGTTTGCTGCAATTTGTTGCCCAGAACATTTCTAGGAAACTGCTGAGGAGACCCATAGTAAAACCAATAACGGAGCACCTTTAACATTTGCTCAGCGCCTTGCCATGGATCATAACCTGGCCAGGCTAGAGCATTTTACTTCCTTTGTGGGTGGAAAGCCTGTCTGTCCAGTCCTCTGAGCCATTGCCAACTTCACTCCTGAGCTGCAGGCTTGTCCAGTTTGGGTTTTGCAAGCTTGTGATTTTTACTGCCAAGCTGGGGCTTGCTGTCCTGTCAGTTTCACGCCCAAGCCATGTCAATTTCACTCTATTCCCAGGGCTTGCTGCCTTGAAATTTTCACACCTTAGCTGGGGGTAGCTGGGCCCCTATTTATAACTCCCAATTTATTAGGGGAGGGACTTCAGATGAACTTTCAATTATTTTCTACATCTTTGGAAGAGTATTCCAGATCTTATGAAGATTTGGAGAGCGAGAGCTTGACATGTTGGTCCCAAATGTAAGTTTGAAATGATAGCTTTTATTGGATATTTGCTCATCCTGCCATCCTGACTTGATACATGCTACTACTATTACTACTTATCATTTTTACTAATTGTACACAGCACTGTACATATACACACAACATAAGGACTGTCCCTGCTCCATGGAGTTTGCAATCTAATCAAGACACAAAGAAATAGACAACTACAAATAAGAGTCTTCTTATAAATAATGAACTACAGGATGCAGGTATTCAGTAAGTTTATTTATTTCAGTTAACATGGCAGAAATCAACAAGACTATGATATCGATAGGGCCTGAGTTCATGATTTAAAAGTGATCATATCTGTTTTCACCCTGGTGACAAAATGCTCTCAATGCTATTCAGCTGATGAATGTCTGTAGCAGCATGCCGGTGCCCTCTCACCTTTCCCCATTCCCAGCAGGGGAGGGGTGGGGAATGAGGCTGGGGTGTTGGGGTGTAGCACCATGGAGAGAGGGGATTCAGTTGAGCCCAGGCCCTGGACTCTGGGGGGCCCTTATCAGAGAGGACAGGGAAGGAAGTAGGGCCAACATTTATTTGTTTTGCTTTATTTGTGTTTGTTTGTTTAAATGTCTATCCTGCCCTTCCTCTAAGGCTCGGGGCAGCTTACAGAAAAGACATAAAATGCAGAATACAATAAAACTCTCTTTCAAAACATCATTCAACATCATTCCTGACTAGGGCTAGCCTTAAGAAGGGCCAGTAGGCGCCATGGACCAAGACCTGTGGTTGGAGGAGGGACCTCACAGGGAGGCTAGTTCTGTTAGCTTCAGGAGGTCCAGTGTCCTGAGGCCCAGGGACAGGCTATTTCTGTTTGACCCTCCCCCTGCCTACAACTCTCAGCCCACAGGGGGCAGTTCCCTGCAGAGCCCTGCCTGCCTTTTCCTCCCCACACCTACTAGGGTGAAGGAGCAGAGTCCTGCAGGAAGGGGTTAAAGAGGTGGGGCTATGGAAGGCAGGGTTCTTAGCCCCGCAAATTCTAAGGCCAGCCCTGGCCTTGACAATGCCTCCCCTGAACTCCTGGATAAGGCCATGGCTTTAGTATGATTTATTTACATATTAATGCAAAACTGACGTTCCTGAAGAAAGAGATTGTTTGCATGCTGAGTATAGCAGATGATGGACTATTGTTTTCCTGACACAAAGGCGCTGCAGGGCTAGACACAGTCATGTGTACAGAATGCTTTGACATCCTCAAATGGAAGGAGCTACAGAAACATGGTGTAACCTTTGCTTAGGATTCTTAGACCTGTGCTGTCCTTGTGACCAGGAAATAATTGGCACCAGACAGAACTGAAACAAGGAAACTGATTTGTAGAATATATTAACTGATTTATCAATTGCACCGAGATTTAAAATCATTACAAGCACCATGGAGGCAGGCCAGTAATGCTGGCATCTGTATGTAGGACATAAGGTAGCCGCCATTCTGCGAAACCCGGAACTGGTGCGCTTGTCTGGTTTTTTAATAATTGTCTCAAATGCTTGCTGACAGGCTGGAGTCCATCTTTTGGCCAAAGGGCTGTGTCTGTCTCTGCTGCTCTGCTGTCTATGGAACCATTAGTGTTCTTCCCCAGTAAGACGTCATTGAGTGGTCGCACAATCTGGAAATCATGCCATACGTAATGTCGATAAGACCCTGAGAACCCAAGAAAGGTACCCAAAAACAAAGGGGGTGAAAAAACTCGCTCTCACTATCCCCAGATAGTGCAACACTATGCTGATGACATCAATATGCTGATGACACCCAACTATATCTCTCTTTTTCATCAGACCCAGGTCCAGCAGTCTCGGTGCTTACCTGGTGTTTGTCAGCAGTGGGGGACTGGATGAGGGCAAACCGCTTGAAGTTAAATCCTGACAAGACTGAGGTGATGGTTGTGGGGAAAGCTGGGGGAGTGATGGCCCCCGTCATTGATGGGGTCCGCCCTCCCCTGGTATCCCAGGTCCGTAGTCTGGGGGTGTTCCTTGATCCGCAACTCCGCCTGGATGTCCAGGTGGCAGCTGTGGCGAAGGGTGCATTTCGCCAATTACATCTGATACGTTGGCTTAGGCCGTATGTCTCAGACTCGGACCTGGCCACAATCATCCATGCTTTTATTACCTCAAGATTAGACTACTGTAACATGCTCTACGTGGGGCTACCCTTCGGTGATGGTCCGGAGACTGCAACCGGTGCAGAATGCGGCAGCTCGTCTCCCGAAGGGGATGGGCCGACGCGAGCACATTACTCCAGTGCTCCATTCTCTCCACTGGCTGCCGATAGCCTTCCGGGCCCAATTCAAGATGTTGGTGTTGACCTCTAAAGCGCTAAACGTCCTGGGCCCCACCTACCTGCAGGAACACCTCACCCTCTGGGTCCTGGATTGGCCCCTGCAGTCGGCTGGGGGTGCCCTCCTCAAGGTCCCCGGGGTTTCCTGGGTGTCGACCATGAGGAGGGCGTTTTCTCTGGTTGCACCCTGGCTGCGGAACTCCCTCCCGTCAGAGGTCCGCTTGACCACTGACCTCCCCTCTTTCTGTAGACAATGTAAGCTGTCTCTTATACACATCTAGATGTGTATAAGAGACAGGGAAATAACAACACTGCAGAAAAAAAGGAAGAGAGCCCAGAAGCTATTCCCTGATTGGGAATGGCCACAAATTGCAAGGTAAGATATATACCAAAATCTTTAATATAGCTGAAAACTACATATACCAATTGTGTATGTTTGCACAACACAAATTGCACATTCAATATGTTTATATTGAATTGCAATATAAACATATGGTTTTCTTTTTAAAATGTTGTTTGCTTGTTTGTTTGTTTGTCTGTTATATGTACTGTGATGGCCTAAGGCTAAACAATAAATTGAAATTGAATTGGAAAAAACAAATATAAACATATTGAATATTGCAATATTCCTTCTATTATGCAACATCAATGTAAAATAATTATCCTAGAGTCATCATGATTGGCAAAAAGATTGGCCAATTGCGAGCGTGTCCAAACAGGACCACTCTATTGCTAAAAATCAAATAATGAATCAAATAATTAATCAACTGATTAATCAATTGCACCGAGATTTAAAGTTATTACAAGCACCCTGGAGGCAGTCTCCGTGGGTCAATACAGAAAAGAAAAAACAAAACAATTGGTAAACAGAGACTCGGTGAGGGTCACAATATGTTTTCTTAACTCCTTTTTTTTCAACAGAAATGCTTGACTAAAAACCTGCATAGCTCACAGTTCAGTCACCATTACATTCTTGATTCTTGGGGGAGGGAGCAGGGTGGGCCCACTTCATTCAATCTGGGTCTGGGTCTCAGCACAGCTCCCGGGTAATGGATCCATCCCACACCAAAGCTCGCTGAAAAATGGAAACAACCGCTTTAATTCTCAAGCAGCAGGCTGGAAAAGGGAGGCCTGTTCCCCTCTGTCCTCTTCAGACCTTCTCCCAGATCGGATTGTTTTTTGGAGGGAAATCCTTCAAGTGACAGGCTCCCTTTTCTCATCCTCTTGCTGCCAGCAGGGGGCTGTCTACAGCACTTCAGGATTTTATGTCCAGTAACCCCAGTTACAATGGGATATTTAAATTATATTACTTTTGAATATCATTTTTAGTTTAATAAGGACACTGAGGGACTAATATGTGAAGATGTCCTCTAGTTTTGTGGACACTGGTGATAGTGTTTAGATGGTACCATTAATTGGCTCCCAACTTTAAATCCATTTTAAACAACTGGCCCATGAGATTTCTATTTCAAGAAGCAGCAAGTCTTCACATTCAATTGTACTTTTATTAATTTTTAATATTTATTATTATTATTATTATTATTATTTATATAGTACAACAATGTATTTGGTGCTGTACAATCAGCAGTTTCTCTTAATAATTTCCATTTCATATTATAGATTCGTTAGAAAGAAAATGATCACCTCTTTTCCTCTGCTGGAAGAAACTCCTTCACTTTTCTGGATTAAGTTTTACACACACACACACACACACACACACACACGGAAATTAAAATAATGAGTAGGATCTGTTTCATCAAAGTGTAAGCTAAATTTCTAAAGGGCTGATGACTGTTTCTTTAATATGCAGGGAATTTATGTGCAAAGCTCCTATTAATGGGCGTTTACATGCATTCGTCCGCCAGACACTGAGACAAGATTAGATCTTTAAATCTGGTATGACTAATGGCTTTTTTCTTTAGCCTAAATGATTCCCTCCTACCTCTGACCCATCCCCTCAACATTAAGAAAATCATAGCTGTCAAGAGAGTTTTGCGTGTCACTAAGTGAATTCTTCTTAGCTTCTTCTTCCTCTCTCCCTCCCCGCCTTTTCTCCACATGCCTATACTTTAAGGGCCAGTTGCTTAAAATGGGTCTAAAATGCCAGTTGTTAAAATGGATCTCATGGACCAGTTGTTCGGAATGGATCTACAGCTGAAGAATCGGTAATGATGTACAACCTGTGCAATTTACTTTAGCACCACTGAGACTTGGTTTACCCTTCTACAAAATGAGTGTAATTTATGTCAATATGCTGAATTGTGCAGATTAATGTCCTAGCACTCTTGTGCTCAGAGTTGTCAAATGTCCTTTATTTTAAGATATATCCCTTATTTCAGAACCTCACAGCTCCATAGAACATAGTGGATGCAGGGCGTAGCTAGGTTAGAATGGGCCCAGGTGTAAGAAATGGACTTGTTTCAGCTGTCACCATCCTCTCCCCTTTCCCAACCTCCTTCCTCCCCGCAGCATCCTTATTGCAGAAAACTGTCAATGTACATCAGGTGCGGCTGGTGGGTTTTTAGTTTGGAGGGACAGTAAGGCCAGTGAACTGGTGGGTGGAGCCAGGGCAATGGTAGGCGGAGCCAGGGCAATGGTAGGCAGAGTCAGGGCAATGGTAGGCCAGTGGCATGGCATAACCCAGCAGCAAGGAGTTCCCAGGGTTAACATCGGATGGAAGAAAACACATCAAACTTAAAATAAATAATGTATAAACCTCAAACACAGGGAAACACAGAAAACACTGGCAAAACACTGGCCCAACACAGCAGCAAGAAGTTCCCAGGGTTAACATCGGATGGAAGAAAACACAGTCTACATGCACATCAAGCTTAAAATAAATAATGTATAAACCCCAAACACAGGGAAACACAGAAAACACTGGCAAAAC